>QOCX01000551.1:62996-73075 GCA_005959815.1 Sarcophaga bullata
GTATGCTCTATGTTTGTTATCATTTGTTGTTTTTGTAGCTTTTGCTAACATTGTTGTTGTTGTTGTTTCAATTGTTATTAGACCAACATGTCTAACACGCAAAAGGTGCATTTGTTTGGCTGACCAAAACCTCTGGGCATAGAAACCAAAAACGGATTTTCTTTTTTTTTTTTGGGGGGGGGCAAAAAGCCAAAATTGTAAATTGTGAAACGGAATTTTCCTGTTTTTTTTTTTCTGTTTTCTTGCTGTTGTAGTAAAAATTTATAATTACTGTTAAATTTATTACAGGATATATTATCCTCTTTTAATTGGGCCAAAGTTATGCTGGTTATTTCATATTTTTATTGGACAAAAGTGAAAATCCGGTCATAAAATTTTATTGTGTTAATTTAAATTTAACATTCTTTATGTAATAAATTTAACAATTATTCCTGGAGAAAATAAAAGAATATGGAAATTATATGGTCCTTTTTGTTATAAGAAATCTTTACTAAAGTAATTGTAATATTCAGATACACCATAGGTTGATCTTTTATTACAAATGGCTGAAAGTGTACTAAGACTTATCAGTGTAATAAGGCCTTTGCCAGAGAAAATGAAAAGCGAAAGCAGCAATCATTAAAGTTTTTTTTAAAAGCTTAAAGAAATATTCGCAGTACTTACATAATATACATACATAGTCGGTAATTACAACGATCTACCAGGACTACCACTTAACTTCTCAAACCACTTATGCTGTGTATGTGTTAATTTTATACATAAGAGGCAGGTGGCGGGACCTACAGTTTAAAGTCGACTCCGAAAGACAGACTTTTCAGAAACTTTACATGGTAATCTTAAGTACTCCGAGCGTTTTTGCCAGAAATCTGTAATTGGAAGCCGTCACAATGGTAATAGTTTTCTTTCCGTCATATCATTACAACTCTTGACTGGCTTCCGTTATCCAGTTCGAGGTTTAATAAAGGTTGCAGGTTGCTTGGTTATTCAAAGAATTATTCTTATGTAAGACGATCTCATCTACTTTCCCGGCGTTGCAGCTTTTGCAGAGACAGACTGAGCATGTCAATACCTTCTGTGAGGTTTCTAGGATTGAATCTCTTAGGTTTAAAGAAAATTTTTTTCCATTCATATCAGGCTAGTCCTCTTCAATCTCTCTTCAAGGAAGCAGGTTGCACATTAATGAAGTTTATAATGGCACTCTCGTGTCTGATTTCAATTGAACTTTCCATTGTCCAAAGCTTTTGCAAGCACATCAGCTTTGTTGTTACCTCAATATTTACGTACCTTTAACTTATATGCAGTATACTATAGCTGCCATTAGACTTAGCTTAGACTTATACATACGATTTTCTTCATTGCATCACAATTAAACTACCAAAGAAAGAAAATCTCAACGATTTGGAGAGATGCAACTGTATTAAGAGTTGTGGTGAATATACTTATGAAAGTCATGTTGGTGTTTCGATTACAGGTTGTTGTTGTTGTTTAGTATTGCAATATCTATAAGTTATAATATCTGTCGCTCCTTATCTATCAGCATAAGCCAATTTGTTGGTATACTCTAATCTATCAAAATTGTTCGACTCCAATAAGATCGGTATCCAGCGTATTCAAGCACAGTCTCCGGTTATATGGTGTATCGTTTCACTTAAACTGCAACCATATAAACAGAAATCATTTACTACAATTGAATTCCTCTCATTAGTTTTAAGATAGTTTCACATTGGTATTACTTAGTCCTGAATTACTATCCACTATCCCCTCTCGATATCTGGCAACATTCGTCCTGCAACGAGCTGCACCAAATGAATAATTTAAAGCTGTAGCCGCATAAATGTTGATAGCTTTCACCATATATCTCGCATTTAAGCTAGTTTTTAAGATTCTCCTGACTTGGTTAGTAAGGCCTTTAATTAAGTCATTCTTCATTTAATCTTGTTCAATACTTGTAAATACTCGGGCATTTATATGTTTCTCCATTCATCATTGCTTCCATCATTCTGCTATACTGGGTTATTTCTTGTAATTTTCCTCTGACGGCATATAGTGTTTTGTATTTGTCGAATCCCAAATCCATATTGGTATCCTTAGAGAATTAGTCAACTACGTTAAGTACACATGTAAGTTGCTGTTGAGTAGAAGTTTCTTGTCTTCCTTAATTAATAGGAATATATCCTCACTATTATATCCGTTCTCGAAGCTGTATTGCATTGAGTCAAGAAGAGCGGATTAAGACCCAGCTCAAGCCATAACTGACAGAATGAATCACCCTCGAGTTTATCTTGCATTGTGTTGGGCTTTCAGTTTGCCTTTGTTCTTCAATTCCTCAAGATGCGACTCAAAAATTTCACTATTATGGGATGAACCTCATACCTTTCTAACACCTTTAAAAACTGCCCAGGCGACACATAATCAAAAGTTTTCTGTAATCTCTAAATGCCATTGATATGCTTGCTCAAATAATACTGAATCAATAGTCAGTTGTTACTATCGAACCCTCTCTGTACACTTTTTGATTGATTGATTAGCGACAATGTATGCTAATTTGTAATACCAAACATAATGTTATAAGGTTGTACAAAGTTGGTAGGCAGCTGATTAGTTGAAACTTAAAAGGGTCAACAATAAGTATGTTATTCGCTGTATGTTATTCGCTGAAAATTAGTCATCTCATTGGGGTGTTGAATAACGTTATTCATCATCTTCGTTAGTTTCCAACGAGCACACACGAGTGTTTTCAATCTCAATTTGCAGTATGTCTTGCACTTCGTTTATCCTAATTTGGTAAAAGTCCATGACCGAAAGGTTTTGGAGATGGCATTCTTCACATTTTATCAAGTCTGCGTTGTTTGCAAACTGAGAGTATGATGAGTATGCGAACATAGTTAGTCATTCCTTCCAAAATGATGAAATCTGTGGAGCAGATCGCTTATTTGCCGATGTAAGATTATTTTCTTCTTTTACTGTCCTATAAAATGTTTTCTCATGTCTGAGGAATATATAATTATCAGGCTCCCTGGCTCTACAGATGGGAAAAGACGCCTACAGTTGGCAATCAATTTTTAAGATCAGTACTCAGGACATGATTCCAATTTTTTAGGTAATTTCGAATTCCGAAGAGATAGTTAAAGAAGAAAAGAAAGAGGGGGCAGTATTGTACAATTGATCACATACGATTTATAGGATCACATCATGGAAAATTTTTGTTATGAAGGATATTAAGTTTATGGACGAATTGAAATTCATTTTTTTTTTAATTTTCATTTTCCCTGATAGCAGGTTTACAGTTGTCTTTTATCGATTTCAAGAATTTAATTATTTTCTTGTTTCCACAAAATCTTTTAAACACGATTTAATTTAAGTCCCTGTTACTCATACGACATGTGGGTTTACCCCACAAACACAACATAACACAACGCAACACAATCCAACTCAATTTAA
The DNA here is from genome assembly GCA_005959815.1 of Sarcophaga bullata. Classification (NCBI taxonomy): domain Eukaryota; kingdom Metazoa; phylum Arthropoda; class Insecta; order Diptera; family Sarcophagidae; genus Sarcophaga; species Sarcophaga bullata. The sequence continues at coordinate 66,438 of QOCX01000551.1, forward strand.
TTTGAACGATTAAAAAAACGGAAAAAATAAATAAATTTTCTCCACATGAGTTGTTGTATTTATATCGCCTGAAGTTCTTTCTTCCTGTCCTTTTATTTTCGGCATAAGTGCTGCTGTTGTTACTGTTTCTGTTGTTGTTGTTGTTGTTTTTGTTGTTGTTGTATTCTCTGGTATCATGTGACAAATTTGCGGTTATAATGTATACACTTAATTTATCAATTCGCTTTCTTTTTAACTTGTTTTACTTGTTTTTGGTTGTTGTTTTTGTTATTTCTTCCCTTTAACAAGATAAATATTTTCCAAACTTTTCTTAGCCAGAAACTGTTCTTTTCATCTCATGTTATTTCTTCATGTTTTTTTTTTGTTGTTTTTGTCTTTTGGCGAAATTTAAAGAAGAAGAAAATTGTACTTGAATTGTAACTATAAGGAAATGAAGAATTAAAAGGAAATATACACACACATACACTTGTACTAATACACACTTAAAAATATATAATGCTGCTTTCCCATGTACATGATAAGACAGACAGACAGATTAAGGAGCTGGTATATGGGCTGCGGCGAATGCCGAATAGGGAAGTGTGAGTCCATATATGGGTTTCGTTTTATAAATTAAAATAAAAACCATTTTTCTGGTTACATTAAAGTGTTTAAATAAATTTTAATGTCAAGTCTTATTCGTCTTTTCTTCTATTATAGAAAGTCTTTCCTTTTTTTGAACGAAGAAATTTCCAATCTTGGAAGCGTTTTCTAACACTTTCGGATGTAACAGTATTTAACATCGCAAATTGTATTTATTTCTGCTCGTTCATGGTAGTTTAAAACGGTGAATAGAGAAAGAGAGAGAGAGAGAGAGAGAGAGAGAGAGAGAGAGAGAGAGAGAGAGAAGAGAGAGAAGAGAGAGAGAGTGAGAGAGGGAAAATTGAGAGAGAGTTTGTATTCGCTTTTTCAATTTAAAATCCATTGTAGGCAGCAGCTGAGGAACTGTTTACGGTTACTAAAGCATGAACTAGAGAGAGAGGATGTATTTGCTTCTCCTTAAAAATCCACTTTAGGCAACAGTTCATGAACTATTGAACTGTCTACGCTTACTAAGACATGAACTATTCTTTGTCCATTATTGCGTTTCTTGCGGTACTAACAAATCTTGTAGTGAGAAGGGATCAATTCCTTGACATTTATACGAAATAGGTGTACTTACTTCAGTCTAAATTTTTAATATCATTAAATAAAATAACAATTAATAGGTTAGGCAACCTGGTGTGACAATTGCGCGTTAAGCGACTATCCTTCCAATGTCGCCGTAAGTGTAGCATCCTAAGGAGTATAATTTCTAAAATACATACGCTCCTATATATTTGATCATTACAACCCTTCAGTTAGGATAACAACCCAGTTTCGCACACCACTTATCTTACGCGTTTTCATTTTATGCATGAGCAACGGGACTAACAGTTTAAGGTCGATTCCGAACGCCAGATTTTTGGGAAAGTTTTCCGTGGCAATTTTAATTACTCTCAGAGTTTTTGCATTAGTATGTAGCATCCTTTTAATATTACGCTGCTTGCCCCTAACTATAACATTATTTAAAGCTTCTGAATTATTTTAAATAACCATTTCCTGTTCATCTATGTCTGCTACACTAATGATGCATAAGTCGGTAAGGATCCTATTATGCTCCCTTTGAGCCATTGCAGCAATGCACTATTAATGCTGCTCTCTGCATGTGTAGCAGTATCTGTGGACTTTTATTGGGCTTTCCACTCCATTTTAATTTCTCAATAACACCCAAACAGTTGACAGGTTGAATATTCTAATTTCCTTATTATGAAAGCTAAGACTGTCATAATGAGCAATGTTGAGGCTTATTCACATTTTGTTCCCTTAGTCCTGCCCACTTGCATTCTACATTCAGAATGTGTTGCACTCTCTTGCATAGACGGTTCATATTCCTACGTATCAAATAAATTAACCCATCATTCGAGACTGGACAACTACCCGAGCAGACAGCTGTAAGTATCATTACACTTAAGCTCTCGCATTAGCAAAAGATGATCACCCATACGAAATCAGATGGCATAACTTGTCATATTACGTGGTTAACAATTGAAACATTGTGACATTAATTTGTCGACAACTTTGTTTTCAGAACTGATCGTGTTTACTGACTCTCTCCTTCATACGATTAAACGCCTTTAAATTACTATTTATGGCAAGCATTGGAGGACGTATGGCCAAATTTATTAAAAAAAGCATATTTTTTTTGGCGGCTGATGAAATTATCTACCAGATTATAATAAAAAATTTCATTCCAACAATACATGTGTCTGGTATCACCATTTTAAGCTGCCTACGTCTTAAAATATCGCGATATAAAAAGGAATTCTTTTGGTGAACATAGCCTGTAAATATGTGTTTATAATTGACATTTCAGACAACCAATCTGTATTCGCTTCTGTTCATTTTCTTCATTGTTTTACGATGTTTTCTTTTCAGTCAAATACCATACGAGTATGTCTAGTAAAATCTTATTAAAAATTTAATAAAATAACGGAAAAAAAAATTCGAATACCAATTGGCTAATTAATATCGAGACACTTGGTTATTTTTTTAAACTAAAGCCAATAGATTATTGAAAAAAAAGAAAATTATAAAATAAGTTTCATCTACTTATGGTGGCAAAATGTATATAAAAACCTTGAAACCTTTTGCCCATTTAGATTTGGACGCCTGTATCAATTTTAAAATACAATGAGGTTTTGAGCAACTTCAACCATTCTTACCCCACAAACAAAACCTCACATACATTAATTTTATTCCCCTTATTTCTTAACTGGGACAAAAAAAAAATACAAGTTTTAATGTATTTTTTCATTATTATCCTCGTTGCTGGGGTTTCAGTTTTTTTCTTCATTTTTTCTTTTCTTTGTTGCACAATTTTGTTTTACACTGTACGATTGTGTAGTAAAGAGGGCGTGTATGTATGAGCATATGTGTCTGTATTGTATTTCCTGTTTCTGACATTATTTTTACTGCAATTTTCCAAATTGATTTTCTATTATTTTGGCTTTTCTCATTCATTCATTCCATTCATTGTATTTCACACAATACCACAAATGAAAAACAAAACAAAAAAAAAAAAAAAAAAAAAATCTTTTCCTGTTTTATTTACAAGTTGATGTGTGTAATGTATGTGCATTTAAAACATTGCACTATGGATTGGAGCAGAATCTGGAAAGAGAATTTTCTTTACACTTTTTGTGGAGACTACATATTTTTTTCTTGATCTACTCTTTCACTGCACCAAACGCCTGTCGTCGTGACAGAAGAATGACAGGGCCCCCATAAAGGCAAAGGACCATGTTAAGGTCCTTACTTGCATGACGGATAAACTTTCAAGCTGGCATGAATACTTTTTTGAGTTTTACCGATTCCATGAGTAACACGTATCAACAACCATATCCCAGCATATTCCAGATAGCGGCTGCTCTTCAGAGCAAGAAAAAAATGGAAATTGTCACAACATCCATGCGAAACTTTTCAATTCTGACTTCAGTTTATACGCACAAATGCAAGCAAGATATCATAATTAAAATACCGAAAAAGTTGTGGTAGTCTAGTAGATAAAGCTTTAATTTTTTGAACGAGAGCCCATAGTTCAATCCCTGGCTCAGACATTTGTAACTTCATGTTAACAGTCTTTTAGCTAAAACTTGGAGAGAAAAATTTCAAAGGTTTTTCAAATTTGTTGCTCGCAGGCGACTTTAAGCAATAGGACCCGCCACTCATGAGAAAAGTTACACTCGCAACATGAGTGGTGTCATAAAAGGGTTGTAGTAACCAATTTAGTATCTAATTTCGGTAATTAGAAAGAAAATGTACAACTGCCTAAAAATTCTCTGCAAGATTATTCCCAATCGCATGCAAAGTCAAATTTACAATACGCTTTGACTCCAGCAAATCGAATTCCGTAGACGTAAATCTTGTATCGATCACATTGCTGACTTGCAAATAATAATTTGAGAAATAAATGAAAGGCTAAAATCACTCTACCTTCAGATTTCACTTATCTAGGCAGCCAAATTATGCCAAACGGTGGCAACCACGCCGAAATATCATGTAGAATTAAGAAGTTTAAAACCGCTTTGGCTATATTAGTTCCAAAATAAATTTTTCTCTCTTTAAAAGCAATATTTCGCCTGTGCTGCTATATGAATTCAAGAGATCGGCTAACGACTGTTGCAATCAATAATAAGCTGCAAGCCTTCTTCAGAATAGACATGCGCTATATCTTCCACAGTTGGTGGCCAAAAAATTTTACGCATTTCATTGATATCGGAATTCGTCCAAATCTCCTTATAGTAGGCACTAAGATTTCCTTTTATCCTTTAACAATACTGGGCAAGTTTCCATTAGGCGAGGAACAGTCTTATTCTCTTACTTATCTCGGCAGCTTTTACAGAAATAATTTTGTAGGAAATCTAGTCCAATGGGTCTCGCATAGGTATCCATAATGAAATGGCGGGTTATGACCTCGTCAACCATACTAAGCTTTCTTCTTAGGAGTTTAAGCGTATTCTATTCAGTTTTGGTCAGATCTTCTACACCGTTCTGGCCGAAATCGATGACCGCATTGTCAGTTATAATCTTATAGATCTTTAGAGTGATTCCTAGTCGGGAATTCATCGGCAGCTCTGCAGTTAGCTGGGGTATCATTGTGCCGTGGTACCCATACGATATGGACATCGTACTGTTCTGCTGCCTGATTTAGATATTTGCGACATCTGTTCACCGTGACCTGATAGCCGCCTGATTATCGGAAAGATTTTCTGCTTGATTATATTCGTGTTCCTTGTATTGCCTACACTTCCTCCTGAAAGACTCTAACGTCATTCGGTAGCCTTATGGACTGGGCTATTCTAACAAATTTCTTAAGCCGAAATGGAATTGAATTGAAATTTTAGAGCGACGAGAAGATCACTCAGATGGCGAAATAGTTGGAGATGCTTTTTTGAATGGAATTTATTATGGAGTAGCATAAAAGCTACATTAATTGACTCGTTAACTCGTGTGGAATCCATTCATAGAAAATGTTTTTGGTCTTTTGTCTTACTGCAGTGGTTCCAAACAGTTTTTTTTTTAGCTTTTTACTGACAATTTAGGTAATGAGCCATAGGAATTATTGAAAAGGAAATGGTGAAACTAAAATTGTATAATTTCTGAAAACTATGCATTCAAGCTTGATGTGGTCTAGTAGGTAATATGTTGGCTTATTAGACGTAAGGACACAATCAAAACCCCAGGTTTAACATCTCCAACAATACGAATATGAACGAATATTTCTTAGACGACATCCTCTCAACAGATTTCTGGCAAAAACTCTGAGAGTAAATAAAATTGCGAGTTTCTCAAAAATCTGTCGTTCGGAGTCGTCTAAAGTCGTGGCTGGATCACTTACAGACAAATTTAACACCCACAACGTAAGTGTTGTGAGAAGATAGGTCGTAATCCTGACTGCATAGTTGTAATAATCAGCTATGTATGTATGTATGTAGAAATGTAAACTGATTTTTATTTGAGTTTTTATGAGAGAGATTTAAGTTCAAAAATCTTTTTATATTTCCCATAGTGTTTTTTAAAATTGTTACATTGCCATCGTCTACTTGTTTGTTTGTTTTTATTTTCTTTTTTTTTTTTACTCAATAGAAATATTATCTTGGACTTTGTAAGTTTTTTGTTTTTGTTTTCGTGTTTCTTTTTTTTTTTTTTGCATTGTTTTGGTGTTAAATTAACATGTGTTCCGACACAATTGTAAGGTTTTTCCTCTTAGTTTAGATTCTCTTCTCTATTGTTTGTATTCTTAAATTAAATAAACAAAAACAAAACAAAAACAAAAACAAAAAAAACATACACACAAATGTGGCCAAGATTTGCTTTAAAAAAAATAAATATGGTTTATTGGTCTAGTATTTTAAGTGGTCAGAGGGATGATTACATGCTGGAATTTCAACAGTAAAATGGTACAAAGAATTTCTTTTTTTTTTAATAGAAATTTATTTTTATTTTAAGTGTTTGTTTAGGCAAGGTATGCATGGTTAAAAAAAGAGTTTATTTAGTAATAATGAGCCATAATTAAATCCACCAATCGTAAATCGCATTTCATAGGCAATTAAATTCTACACCATTGGGCACTATCCACTTTCGAATTGGTTTGACTGTATTGAAATTTGCAGATGAGAATTGGGTTCATTTTTTGCAATAACTAGTGTGGTTCTAAAATGTTTCGATCATATACGAGTACATCATAATTTCAATTTCATCCGGTTTTCGTAGAATAATGTACAATTTGAAGTACATTTCATCAAGTGTTGAAATTATTTGACCACTATAATCACAGTAATGAAGTCGCCGTAGTCTAGTAGGTAGTGTGTTGGCTTATTAGATGTAAGGACACGGTGCAAACCCTAGGTCAGACATCAAAACGAAATATTAAAAATATTAAAAAAAAAATATTTCATCGGCGACTTCGTCTTACCAGATTTCTAACAAAAACTCTGAGAGTAAATAAAATTGCCATGACAAGTTTCTCTAAAATCTGTCCTTCGGAGTTGACTTTAAACTGTAGGTCTCGGCACTCG
>QOCX01000551.1:73092-83609 GCA_005959815.1 Sarcophaga bullata
TTAACACACACAACGTGAGTTGTGTGAGAAGATAGGCCGTAACCCTGACTGATGGGTTGTATTGGATAATTGTGTACTCGTATGCCTATTCTATCAGGCTGTCAGGTTTCTGTAGTGTTTTTCAGCTGGAGGTGTCAGCAATAAAGTCAACGGAGGGAATTATTGGTGACGCAAATATCCTCAAGCGGAATATTCCCATCGCCAGGCGACTATCAGAGCACTGAACATCCAGGCAGTGTACAGCTTTGGAAGATATCTTAATAAGACAGTAGAACGATATGATATCCATACCAGGGTACCATTTGGGTACCAGTACACATTGACATTCTAAGTAACTATAAGACAGATGAAGTGGCCAGGCGTGCTACAATCATCGAACTCTCCAATGAGTTCTCTGAAAAACAGCAAGCTTATAATTAACCATATGATTGTCGACTCCATCAACAGTAGAAGGGCGGCTTCGGACACATGCAGAACGGCGTAATAACTCTGGCAAAGACTGGATAGAGGACACACGACAAGTCTGCTTAAACTCCAACGAAACACGATTGGTATGTACACTTTACGGAATTTTGCATTAAGGGTACGCATACGAGGATCATTGATCCTGAACATCTTGCTAATGATTTCTGCAGAAAAGCCATAGACGGAAAAGTGGAGGAGATTGTTCTCCTCCAGAAGGAAAAGACATTTTGGTGTTAACTGTATAAACGATATGGAGGAACCGTTACGCATTGACTCCGGTAGTCTGGGTCGCTCTATTATTAGCTACGAGTGTTTCTGGTATAAGGGGAAAATGGATGGATAGAATCCTCTTATTCCCTTCTATCTATTGGATGTGAAAGGAAGCATCTTCTTTTTTTTATCCTTTGATTACATGAAAAATTTAAAAATTTAAAATTAGATGAAAAATTTATGATTGTTCATGTCATGTCTAGGGAAACATTAACTATCAACGAATCCTCTTCAAGTTTCCCTGTCTTTAGCAACTAATTTTATCTGATACCAAGACATTCATTCCATGCGCATAAAACGAATGGTTTTATGGACTCATCACCAGGGTCATCACCAGTAGATGTACATTTGTCACAATCAGGTGCTTTTTTTTGGCTTCCAATCCAATTTTGGGTGACACAGCAGTGATAACATTAATATTACTAGAGTTGGCGCTATTTAGCGTTAAAAAGAGTGATTGGCAAATGCCACAATACTTAGTATTGCCCGTTTTGACGCATGTGGTTGTGGCTTATTCTCATAAAACTACACTTTAAGAAACCACCTTAAAAAAAAGTCTAACGGGATCAAATCGCATGATATCGTTGGCAGGTCACATCAACCCCACATGAGATGAAATCTTCGAATGTGGCTAAAGCCGTATTGCACGTAGCGCTTTTCTATAGAAAGTCTTTGGAGACCAGATCATTCAATTCAAGCCGAAAGGAGATGGTAATCACGATCTAAACTGTTCGTTGTTGACAGTGATGCACTGAAGAAAGTTCTGAAACCGCCAGTCCAAAATTCACACCAAAGAGTTACTTGTTCGCGATATCATGCGGATAGCCGCCATTCTAAATTCATTTATTTCAATTTCATTTGCTCATGTACCTAGAAATGAATTTCCGGAAGATTATTTTTGGATGAAAATTGCCAATTTCTTCAGAACCATTAACATGTGGTTTTTACAAAACGGTGTCATATGATACACAACACCGGATGCTATAAATCACTTGCCGTTAGCGATTTTTATGAAAAATTTAGCATGTTTATAAACAGTTTATGTAGTCGCCGTAGTCTAGTGGGTAGTGTGTTGGCTTATTAGACGAAAGGCCAGGGTTCGAATCCCCGGTCAGACATCAAAAACGAAATATGAAAAAAAAAATATTTCTTCGGCGGCTTCCTCTCAGCAGATTTCTGGCAAAAACTCTGAGAGTAAATAAAATTGCCATGAAAAGTTTCTCAAAAATCTGTCGTTCGGAGTCGACTTTAAACTGTAGGTCCCGCCACTCATGTATAAAATTAACACACACAACATAAGTGGTGTGAGAAGCTAGGCCGTAATCCTGACTGAGGGGTTGTAATGGCCAATTATGTATGTATGTATAAACAGTTTATTGGCCTCCAAAATAATGCGATTTGTCTAAATTTTGTGGCGATATGTGATGTCTCTCGCATACAAAATCAAATTAACCTTTATTCCATCTCTGGAAGACAACAGGTAAAGGGTTGACATTAGTTTTTAGCACAAAATAAATAGTTTTATTCACTTTTGTAAATTATCTCTGCTTTATCAATTTTCAAAACTCCAAACGGTTAAAAAATCACCCGTTCGATTTACACTTATTTGTGCTCTTTGGAACGTTATGAAATTATTTTCGAATAAAAGTCTGACTTTAAGCACCTTGCCTTTCCACTACTTCAATGAGTATTTTTTTATCATTTCCGATATAATATTTCGCCGTAACGTATGTGTTTTCTCGCGCTTGAAATACTTTTCTATTGATTCCAGGACATAAGAAAAGCAGAACTATTTCAGGGAAGCTCATTTTCGGTGGCAGCACAAAGGTACGTGCTACATTGCTCGACTCTACTGGAGATTGTATGGATAAGACTGGTTGTTTTCTGACCCTATATCACATGTTCGTTCTTTGTACGATATTGATTTCAGGCAGACATGACTTGACAGAAGTTATGGGTGTGTGGAGAAGGAAGATTCTAACCGCTTTTCTTAACCTCTCATCTTCTGTTATCCTGCACTGAACTCTCCAATATGAAGATTGTAGCAATAGCAAGATTTATTTTAGAGTATTGGATTGATTTAGTCATTACAACGCTTCAATCAGGACTATGGCCTATTTTTTCAAATTTTGTTTTGTTTGAAAGGTCTGAACTGGGTTTGAAACCATGGTCTTTCGTCTACGGCGACTTCTAATTTCCTATAGCCAATGTTTAATCTTCGGATCAAAGTTTATTGTAGTATAACAATGGGCTTAAATTTTCCGACCTACGCTTATCATTTACCTTCAGGAATTGTCAGACTTTTGGAAACCATAGTTATCAACACGAAGCATTTTTTGCTTTTTTCTTCATTTCAAAGAACATGGTGAAAAGCTGCTTTGAGGCATAAGCAATTATTTGACTTTGCAGTACGAGTAAGTCAACAGAATCTAATTTTATTCAGAATAAATCTGTTTTGTTTCTGAAATTTTGTTTTCAGTAACAGTCATAAATACTCGTATGGTTGTAAAAATTTTATATTTCGAAGAATTTTACAACAAAAGTATACAAATTCTAAACACCAAATGGCATGGGAAGATTTATTCACAGTGTTTGGAACATTTTTATTATTGAGTTTTGTTAGTAATCGTTAAATGTACATTAAAATGAAATGAAATGAAATGAAATACACCAACTCCAATTGAATTCCAAATACAAGATTTCAATTTATTCCTCTCTGTAAGTAAATGTTTAAGGTTTGTGTAAAGTTGTGTTTGGTTTTTAAAGTTCTAAGTGCCATCATTTGTTTAAATTTTTTTCCGGTCTATACATGAATGCAGTCTAACGAGAGCATATGTATTTGTTACTGTCGGTAGTTTACACGTATATGGTCTTAAAGTTTCCGAGTACAGTATGACCGATTGTTGGGACTACTGGCCATGTGGTAGATACATTTGAATCCGATGGTTCAGTTAACGACTTGAACAAAACACACGTGGATGAAAGGCAAGATCTGCCTTAAACACTGTCCGCTGTCCGTGATAGAGTGCAGTACGACCAGAGTCAATTAGTTCCGCGTCGCTGACGGTAAACGACCAATGACAACGACATATGTTTTCTGAATGAGCTCAGAACGAGTTGGCTGGCAACTGTCCCTAATTTTCATTGAAAAATTATCTTCATTGGTGAGCCTATTTCTGGAAAAATCTGTAAGGGAACAAACACAATAAACAGTACAAAAACATAACATGACGACAATTTTGAACGTTACGAATCCACTTGAAATCCAAGAGGATTCAAAGCATCCTGAAAAATTGACTGTTTGGTGTTGATTTTAGGATGGCGGCGTAGTCTGTACATATTACTTTGAGAACGACTTTGGCCAGCCTCTCATTATCAACGACAACCACCATAGATTGATGATTTGGCCTAAAATGGATTATCAGGACGCTAAATTTCAAATTAGCTCCTCAGCCGATGTGTGTATCATCGCTGAAAATAAATATTATTCCGAAGCAACTAAGCCTAGTAAGTACGGCAGGTGAGGAAGAAACATGGTAGTATTTTGATTGTATGCTGAATGGGTTTCACTTTGTACGCAGAACCTTGTCGTGGCTTGTGATCCATTCTGGTCGTTTTTTGTTTAATGGTTCAACTTGATCATTTGTTGTCCGTAGCGATGTGTTTGACCAAGTTCTAGGGCGTCGTAGTATACCACAGCTTTCTGATCATTTCAGGCACACAGTCTCTTGTCTTCCTGTCGAATCAATCTGGTGTCGCAGCCGACGTTAAATAGACTTTTCTTCGCCGGTAAAAATTCGTATCTTTGAAGTAAAATTTCTCAAGGAAATTCTTGCTTTTTCATGTGTCTGTCATTCAATTCATGTGGCACCTATTTGCCAGACTTTTTGATCTTTCCCATAGCTTCTAAAGGATCAGAAATTGTTCGCTGTGCAACATTTTTGACATTTGTTTCCCACTCCAAGTGTTATCTTCATCCAATATTGTTATCAATTCCGTGTCTTCTGACATCAAAATAGCTATCTCTGAATCGCTTCCATAGATGATAATCACTTTACACCCAAGTAAGCATTCAAAGCGACTCTTCAGCACCTTTCTTCAAATGAAAATTGAAAATTAAAGCCTGCCGCAAATCATTACATTCTGGTACAAAATTCGCGATCTTTAACTCGATGAAAAAATATGATGTTGTTGGTACACTGATTGTATACTGAATATGTATGTTTAACAGATCCTTGGTCCTTACAACCATTCAGTTAGGACTGGTCTCAAAAATTGTCGGTCGAGATCACTTTAACTTGAAGGTCCCGCACTTCATGTACTAAAATTAACCACTACCACAACATAAGTGGTGTTGAGAAGCTAGCGTAATCGTCTGACTGAGGTTGTAATGGCCAATTATGTGATGTATAAACAGGTTTATTGTGCCTCCAAATAATGATTAGAGAGACAGGGAGAAAGGAGGAAAGTAGAGAGAAGAAAGACAGGAAATGGAAGAAGAGATGAGAGGATAAAGGGAGAGAGATAGGGAGAGAAGAAAGTGGAGGAGAGATGAGAGAAGGAGGGAGGAGAAAGTAATGAGGAGGAAGAAGAATATTGGATCGAATTGGAGGAGCAGGAAAGAGAGAGGAGAGGAATGGAAAGGGAAGAAGCGAGAGAGAGAGAGGAGGAGAGGGAGGAAAAAGAGAAGAAGAAGTAGAGGAAGAAAGGGAGGAAGATATACAGGAGGTGAAGGGAAGAGCGGAGGAAGAAAGGGAGAGAGGGAGAAGCGATAGAGAGGAGAAGAAGAAGAAGAGAAGGAAGAGGAAGAGAGAAGAGGAAGGGAAGGGAGAGAAAGGAAAGAGGAGGAGGAGCAGAAAGGGAGGGAGATAGGGAAGGAGGAGATGAGGGAGGAGATAGGAAAAGGGAGCGGAAGGAAGAGGAGGAAGAAAATGAAGGAAAAGAAGAAGGAACTGGGAGAAGAGAGAAATGAGGGAAGGAGAAGGAGAGGAGGAAAGGAGAGAGAGAGAGAAGAAAGGAGGAAGAGGGAGAGGATGGAGAGAGGAAGGAAAGAGAGAGAGAAGGAGAAGGGAGAGGAGAGAAGGAAGAGAAAAGAAGAAGGAGAAGGAAGGAGCGAGGAAGGAGAGGGGAAAGAGAAAAGGAGAGAAGAGGGGCAGCAGGAGAAAGGGGAGGAGAGAGAAGGGAGGAGGAGAGAGAGAGGGAAGGGAGGAGGAGAAAGAGTAGGAGGGATGAGAAGATAGGAGAAGGGAGGAAGGAAGGAGAGAGGGGAGGGGGAGAGGTAGGAAAGGAGAAGGAAGAGGAGCAGGAGTATAAAGAGAAGGAAGAGGCGAAGGAGATAGGGAAGGAGAAGGAGAAGAGAGGAGGACAGAGAGGAGGAAAGAAAAGAGAAGAGGGAGGGAGAAGGGAGTATGAAGAGGAGAGGAGAAAGAGAGAGGAGAGAAGGAAAAGGAGAGAGAGAGGGGAACAGGGAAGAGGAGAAAGAAGGAGGGAAGAAAGAGAGAAGACGAATATGGTAGGTGAGGGGAGGAGGTGGAGAAGAGAAATAATAGAAGATGAAAGAGAGAATGGAGAAGAGGAGGGAAGAAGGAGAGAAGAAAGGAAAGGAGGAGGAGAGAAAGGAGAGAGAAGAACGAGAGGAAGGGAGGAGAGAGAGGAAGAAGGGAAGGGAAAGAAAGAGAAGCAGAAGAGAAGATGAGGAGAAAGGGAGAAAAGGAGACAAAGAAGGAGGAAGGAAGAGAAAAGGAGAGGGGGAAAGGAAGAGGGGAATCAGAGAGAGTACGATACAAGGGAGAAGGGATGGTAAGTAGGGAGGGAGGGGAGGAGAGGAGGGAAGGAGAAGGAAGGGAGGAAGAGAGAAGGAAAAAGGGAAGATATGGGAATGAGGAAGGAGGAGAGAAGGAAGAGAGGAGGGAAGAGGAGAAGAGATAGTTAGAAAAGGAGAGAGAGAAGGGGAAGATAGAGGAAGAGAGAGAGGGAGAAAAAGGAGAGAGGAAGGAGGGGGAGGGGGAGAAACAGGAGGTAGAGAGGAGGGAAGGAGAGAGGAGAGGAGGGAGAGAGGGGAGAAGAAGGGAGAGGATAATAGGGAAGGAAAAGGAGAAGGAGGAAATAGGAGGAGAGGAAGAGAGGGAGGAAAGGAGAGGAAAGAGGAGAGAGAAAGAGAGAGGAAGTGAAGAGAGGAGTGGGAAGGAGGGAGAGGAGAGAAGAGGGGAGGGAAGAGAGGAAGAGGAGAGAGACGATTGTCTAAATTTTGTGCGATATTGATGTCTCTCGCATTACAAATCAAATTAATCCTTTAATTCCATCTCTGGAAACAACAGGTAAAGGGTATTGACATTAGTTTTTAGCCAAATAAATAGTTTTTTTCACTTTTGGTAAATATCTCGCTGCTTTATCAATTTTTCAAAACGTCCAAACGGTTAAAAAATCACCCGTTCGATTTACACTTATTTGTCTCTTTGAACGTTATGAAATTATTTCGAATAAAATCTGAACTTTAAGCAACCTTTGCCTTTCACCACTACTTCATGAGTATTTTTTTTATCAGTTTCGTATATAATTATTTCGCCGTACACGTATGTGTTTTCTCGCGCTGAAATACTTTTCTATTGATAACTTTTCATGGCAATTTTTTTACTCTCAGCGTTTCTGCTGGAAATCTGCTGAGAGGAAGTTGCCTAAAGCAACATTTTTTTATATTTTGTTCTGAGCTCGGGTTCGAACTACGGTTTCCTGGCTAATAAGACTACACAAAAGCCACTGCGGTGACTTCGCAAAAAAAAAACTTAAGGTTCGTTGACAATAATTCTTCACTATGGTGATATTTGTACCTTGATGTTCACACTGGTACTCCTGGCATCTTATGATTCGAAATATAGCAGTCAAATGCCACAATAAAATTCCTCTTGGAAATGGTGTAAAAATTAAAATCTTTACATGTGTATGTATTTTTATAGCGGCCAACATCAGACATAAAATGCATTATTTGAATTTCATCATAAATGCTGTTGTATATACGAGTATTGTTCACCCCCCTCCCCTATTCTTTTTTCTCATTTTTGTAAGTGCTAGAGAGATAATTCTCATTCGTGGCTACATTTCAATAGAGAAAATGTTTATAAATTGGTTTTTACGAGCCAGAAGAATGGAGAAGAGAGAGAGAGAGAGAGAGAGAAAGAAGAGAGAGAGAGAGAGAGAAAGAGAGAGAGAGAGAGAGGGATGGAAGCCAGCAACCATAAAACAATATGGTTTTTAGGCATTTAAATATAATTTGGAAAACCGTCATAAAAGCATGAATAGTCATGCATTGGGAAAAAGAAAATGGAATAAAATCAAAATATTCTATAAATGAATGTGACTTAAATGTCAAATGGAAGGTTGTGGTCTCTATCAGGCATATGGTTTTACAATAACAATAATTGGAAAACAATATGGCAACTGGTTAAAAGATTAATACAGTGTTAACAGGACATGAGCTTAAAATAAAATAAAAATATTATTGCGCCAATGGGGCAAAGGATGTGTTATCGATTTATTGCATAGAATTTTAGATAATGTTATGCAAAAATTTAAATAGAATATGTGTAGAGAGCAAATGAGTTAGTAATATCATACATTATTGTATTAGAAACTGCGTATGAGTTTAAATAGACGTATGACTGCATAAATATTACCAGTTAACTCA
Organism: Sarcophaga bullata; assembly: GCA_005959815.1. NCBI lineage: Eukaryota > Metazoa > Arthropoda > Insecta > Diptera > Sarcophagidae > Sarcophaga > Sarcophaga bullata. The sequence continues at coordinate 81,509 of QOCX01000551.1, forward strand.
AGTTTCGTTTGCCGCATTGAAACTGAGTCATGAGCTGACTTGAATATTATCACTTTATAATATCCAAAGTTATTGAAGTTCGACCTAAAAACCAACAACTCGAACCAAGAAATCGTTATAATTACGAAAATTTATAACATGAGAAACAAATGCATATGTCTTGTGCGAATTTGATTAGGTCTCACATTTTTGAAGGTGAGTCCGATATTGCAGCAACTGGAACTGTCACCATAGTCTAGTAGGTAGTGTGTTGGCTTATTAGACGTGAGGCCATGGGTTGCAACCTCAGGGAAGGCATCTCAAACAAAACGAAATATGAAAAAACATTTCTTCGGCGATTTCCTCTCAGTAGGTTTCAACCCATACAACATGGGTCATACAATTTCTGACTTACTACTACTTGGAAAAGCGTAGGAGCCAGCTGAAGATTTAGTTTGGTTTGTGTGACACATCTGTGTACTAGTCCCCTTGGCATCATCATATAGTATCAGATACAATTGGTCGCGGCTAATATTTAGATATCTTGCCTGATAATTCAGAGTTAAACTAGTATACGTCGTACTTATATAGTGGTGATACGATCGGAAGTCATCGTAGGTAGTGTGTGATTTTGAAGTCGCAGGATTATGTTTCAAACTCAGGTCAGAGATCTTGTCGATTTTAAACAGTAGGTCCAGCACTCATAGAAAGAATTAACTCACACAATATGGGTGCTATGAGGTCGTAATCCTGACTAAATGAACACTTAAGTACGTTAGCAAGTAAGTGATACGATTTGTGGCTTTGGTTAATCCATTGTCCCATAGCTTGGAGACAATATATTAAAAGAGAAACATGTTGTTGCGAGTTAGATAAAAGTGCTCCTGTATTCAATTCTAATTTAAAGTGGTGCTTACAAAATCATACTCGTTTCTGTAGTAATATTATTACTACGGCAACAACCCTCAATATAAACTATTCTTTGAGCTACAAAAGGCCCCTAAAGAAAAGAACAAATTTGTAAAGCATTAGTTTCGTTTGAAAGTCTTAACCCTAAGCATTTCATAAGCCAAACACTTCATCATTATATTCGAGTCATAAAATTATTTTAATCGCATACATAAGCAGCCATCAGTCGAGCATAAAAATATTAACAACCTTTTACAAATGAGTGAATATTTCTTTTAATTTTATGGTTTGTTAAGGCATTTAAAAAAAAATAAAAATAAAAAATAAAAAAATAAAAAAAATAAAATGAAAATAATCGAATACCAACATACCATATGTATGTTAATGTATATATTTGCTACAAATTAAAACATGTATCAACAGCACTTTGTTTACCATGGCGAGCAAGCTTTGAAACATTCGTTTATCCATCCCTGATGCTGGCGCACAATTGTGGTGTGCTTAACATTTATGAAAATGTTGATGATGTTGGTGACAATAATGGCTTTTGGTCAACACGCTGGTTAAAACAATGTTTGCAGGGAGTTGTTGTTGCTGTTGTTGTTGTTGTTCTTGTAATCAACAAATATTTCTTTTTTTTTTCTTTTGTTTTTTTTTATTACAATTTATTTTATTTTTAATGGTTGAAACATAAAAGTTTTCCTTTTATGACACTGAAGGATTGAGATAAATTTTGAATTTATGACCATAATCCTGGCAAGTGTGATGTGATATGAACAAATTTAGAAAAATGATCTGGCGTACGTACGTGGGTACATGGTGGAATTATGAATATGAGATAATATTTATTCTTCAGAAATTGCATGCACATAAGTTAACTAAGGGTATAGGGTATGGAGTATGTGATACTAAAAACTGTAGAAATGCTATAGGAAGCCATCAATTTTTAATTTTAAAATTTTACTTCCTATGTTTTAACAAACAGTAACGAGAGGATGTACGAATTTGTATTCATACCAACCCTATTTTAGTCTACGAAGTCTGGTTGACTTTAGAGAAGAGGAATCATAATGCCCGTTTTCTACTACATCATCTAAGGCATTGTGTACTATCCTTAACTGGCTATTGCCAGATATGTTTCTGTGAATACGACATTGGGACCAAGGGCCACAATGCGTAAGAATGGAAATAAGAAGCTATGATCACGCCACAA
>QOCX01000551.1:107960-129063 GCA_005959815.1 Sarcophaga bullata
TTAACACACACAACATGTGTGGTGTAACCAGATAGGTTGTACTCCTGACTATAGGGTTGTAATAATCAATTAAGTAAGTATGTGGTCTTAACATTTTTTAAAAATTTTCAGAGTTGGCAGGAGCAAATTCAATATTCAGTAACTGAAACTACCAGCTGAACATAGACTATGTTAGGTTGAGAAATGTATTGATTTTACTAAACCTTCTTCCGTCATTAAATTTCGTATGAACCTGGCAGTGCAGAGGATGTCCTGCGATCTCTTTGCATATATCTCTGAGAGATATTTTTATCCTTTGCTCCGCTATGTTTCGCTTGGGATGCTTTTAAGAAAGACGCTAAGTAGGTTTAATGCCATTTCCATACCAGGGCCTTTGTACAAATGTTCTTCACAGACGACTAAAAACTCTGTGAGAGATGAATTATTTGTCCCCTGTGGAGTATTGCCGTTTTCTCGTGTTAGAAAATTCGTATTATTGCTATGGCTTTTTACGTTGTATGTTTACTAATCAAATCCTAATCCAATTCCAAATACACTGCATGAGTTGAAGCCATCCTATATGTGTTGGTTGTAAAAAGACAGTTAAGTTGATCGGTAGATGTGTCTGTGCATCCAGGGAGGTTGATATGGACACACTTAGGCCACAGAGGTCCCATTGTGATACCACAGTTTTCTATTAACCCTAGTCCCGGAACCACTAGCATCTTCTGATAAAGCGATTCCGTCGCAATTCATTGCGTGACAGTCTCTCCATATCGGTTATGTAATAGGCACCAAGGTGCTCTTTTTCCTACCACATAGTACCGGACATGTACCCAGTAGGTGAAGAAAATTCTCCTATTCTTACTCATCTCTGTAGTGTCTAAGATCAATGCATTTCGCATGTGTATCTATAATGCAATGCTTCATAATGACCCCAACACCTCTACTGTACGGAATTTTTTTTAAGTTTCATCATAATTGTTGTGCGCTCGCCATCTATTTCTCTTTAGATTTTCTATACCGTTCTGCTTGTGTCCAGAATTGTGTGTTCCTTCTATTGTTGACGGAATCGATGATGGCATTGTTAATTGTGTATAAGCCTGCAGGTTTTCAGAGAGATACCCTAAATAGATAGTTCGATGGATGTGCCTAGCCTGGACAGTTCGATATCCCTGTATTTAGTTTGAATTTTACCGCGTCTTTGTAACCATAAGAAATGAATATAATTTTGTTTTGCTATCATATTGAGTTTTATTACGCTGGAATATAGTTGTCTGATAGCCGTCTGGCTACCGAAAAGTATGCTATTGACCTGCTTAGAGATATTTGCGTCCCCCATACTGTAGGTTTTATTGCTGATACCTTTACATGAGGGACGCTTTAGTGATCAGGCAGCTTTATAGACTAGGCTCTTCTAGGTAGATTATAAAAAAATTCTACCTTCATTGGTTAATTTCAATTTGGAGCCATCGATGTAAATTTTCACGGAGTCCTTTACCGTAAACCTCCTCCTGTAGCAGTGATGGGCCCAATTTATTTTCAAATTAAACATGCACTCTGTAAGTTGTAGGTAACAAAAGATTATAACAAATAAATCACAACGTATCAACATCGACATCATCACAGTCACTATCATCACAATGTGATTATCATCTTCATTTCTGGTCGTCGCCAATATTATAATCATTCATAGTGAAATGCTAGCATAGCAGGGATATGGTATAAAGAGGTGATTCAAATATCATCACCATCATCATCATCAATATGGTATGTGAGTGAATATTATAGTATTTGAATCCAAATTGTAAACTTACACATACAAACACAAACCCTTATTGACGTTATAATGAATTGATGCTATTGAACAGAGAGATTGCAAAGTATCAGGGGGACGGGTGGACAACTGAAAAAGTGAAATAAAATGAGTTGCAAACAACATTAATTCAAACAATGAAAGATGAAATATGACTGAATATATGGTATATGGTAATGGTATAGCATGGCATACACATGTCAAACAAATAGTTTGTGTAAGCATGCGCTCAAAGGGAAATGAGTTTATTCGGATTTCAATTTATTCAGAATTAGAAGAGTAGCAACTTTCTTTTTGACATTCTCCTTTTTTTTTCCTTCCTATGTGTTCGTTAATACAAATATAATGTGTTGGTCTAGTCAAGTATTTGTTCAATTGATAATAATGATTTGAATGTTTTCAGTTGATTGCTTTTGAAATAATTTCAAATCAGCGGTATGCTGAGGGTTTGGCTTGGGCTTTAAAATTAAAGTCAAGTCAATTGGCGTAGATCAAAGGCGTAACTTCTTAATAATTTGTATACCGTTAACGTTTCTATGCTCAATGAATGAATCAACACTCTTACAGAGTAGTAATTAGCTGTAAACTTCAAACTTACTGTGAATAACATTAAGGCAATAAAACAAAAACAGTTTGAAATTTTGCACAAATTTATTTTATTGCTGTGAAGTATAAGTGTTCCAGTTATATATGTAATGTTATACCACTATATAACTGACGCGTTTGGCCTCACAGTACCTCATTCGATCCGGTCCAATTTTCGTGCACTTCTTCTAGTATCTTTAGTCATATGTCGGCAAGGTTGGCCTTCAAATGGTCAATTATCTCTGGTTTGTCTGCATAAGACTTGTATTTAACGGCATCACACACAAAATAGTCACAGAAAGTAGTTAAACAGCCAGCAAACGTTTGACGAAATAAATCGATTGTAGCATGAGAAGTGTGGCAAGTTGCCACCATCCTGTTGAAACCATATGTCGTTCACATCAATATTATGAAGTGCGGGTACAAAAAAATTGGTTATCATGGTGTGATGGGTATCCCCACTGACCGTAATGGTTGCGCCGTCCTAATTTTCAAACAAATATGGAACTATGATGCCTCCGCTCCACAAGCCGCACCGAACAGTTACTCGAAAGGGGTACATTGGCCTCTGTAATACCATGTGTGGGTTTTCTGAGGATCAAATACGGAGATTTTGCTTATTAATGTACGCACCAAGGTGAAAATGACCTTCAGTCGAAAAGGTTTTTTTTATTTTAAAATCGAAATTATCGCGTAGTTTCTCTTTGGCCCATCTAGCAAAGCGTAAACGAATCGGAGGGTTATGCGGCCTTAACTCTTTAACCAATTGACCTTTGTAAAGCGGCACACCGAGATCTTTTCGCAAAATTCTACGTAAATTGTTGCGTGAGATGTTCAATTCTTGAGGGATAATCCTCATGCACACGCTCAGTCACAGCTTCGATATTTTCGAGTGTATGCACTGTACGAACACTGTCATGTTTTAGCGCATTAACAGTGAAACAAGTTTCACGAACTTAAGCAATAAACTTGCGTATGTCGGGCACTGTTGGTCCTTCCATGCGACGAAATTTTGTACGACATTTGGTCTTTGTTTTGGAAATAAATTTCTAATGAATCCTAAGATTGGTCAAGCGTAAATCGGTCCTTATGTTCTGTGGATATAATATACTGAATTCTGTGACAGAAGATAAATAACCGTTGTTCGAAATAACTGTTGATTCAAACTTAAAGCGATAGATGACCCACCCGATATATACATAACCGGTCATTACAACTCTAGCTTCATTATGACCTTACTTCTCACAACATTCCTGTTGTGTGTATTAATTTTAGACATGTGGAGCGGGTCCTACAGATAAATCCCGTTTGCAAAGCCAACTAGATCGTCTAGCTTACAGCTGCCAAAGTCTATTAGATTCGGAATATATTAAATACCTTGCCGAATTAGCACCCATTAACAAACCAGATATGATCTAGTAGTATATCTCCTTAAAGCCTTTAGTGGTTCTTGTGCTCTTCGGTAAATGTTTCCTGCCTAGAACATTAACCTTAACAGCTACTGATTAGTTGATTTGTGATTAGTTCCATTATGTATGCCGGATTTCCACTGATTCAAACCTTCTTAATTATGTGTACATCACTCCTCGGAGCGACCATTAATTATTGTCTGGTTGAGTTGTTAGCTTACCATGCTAATCTGACTTTCATATTAGACTTTATGAATGTTTTGCTCTAAGTCCGTTTTGTAGCTACTCTTCTTTCCATTGCACATCGTCAATGTATATCATTTTAGTTTGGTCACACTGTTTCTCATATCACAGAAACTTCTGCATTTTGTACTATAAAGCTGCAGTTTACACATTCGAGACATACAAACATATTTTACGTATTCTAGGAGAGGCATCATTTGGGTCATAGTGTCCGATTATATTAAGTTAATTGATCTTTCCTGTTCTGTTAGGAACTGATTCCAGTGTTTGGTGACGTCTTCATATTTGACGTTTACTCATCTTATCTCAATCATTTCTTAAGGGTTCGGAATGGCTTTCTAAATGGTTTGTTAATGAATGTTTTCTTTCTTTTGACTGCTTAATACAAATATGTTACACGTATAGGAGTGACTAGTCACCATAGTCTAGGAGGTAGTGCGTTGGCTTAGGTCAAAACTGTAAGAGTAAATAATATTGCCACGAAAAGTTTCTCAAAAACCTGTCGTTCGGAGTCGACTTTAAACTGTAGGTCTCGTTACTCTTGTACAAAATTAACACACACAACCTAAGTGGTGTGGGAAGCTTGGTCATAATTCTGGCTGAAGGGTTGTAATGACCAATAGAATGTAAGAGTGCTTTGTCACGATTCTTCCGGGATAAGTGATTAGTTAATGATATTAGTCAAAGCCGTTATTTGGTATTGAAATAAGGTTATGACCATCTGCACTGCGTTAGATTACGTTTTTTGAGTAAATTGTCGATAATGAGACTAATTATCTTAGCATTAAAATTAGGATGAGTAATTAAGGATTGATGTTTTCCATATTAAGTGCCAGGGCTTTATTAATTTACGAGAACTAACTTAGTTTCACTGCAACTGAAAATTCGATTGCCCGTTTCACTATCCGATTACTGCCACTATGCGAATCTTTGGTCAGTGTCAGTGGTGAAGTACGCATATTTACTAACAGTTAGCCGGCCATAAGATTCCTAGCGAATGTGTACACTACAACTAAAATTGTCTACGAAATTCATAAGTTTCTAAGTGAGATAACGAGGCATTTGACGGTTACTGCCATATGTGTTCCTGAACATTGAAGGCAATAACAAAGTCAACGGTCACCACAAAGGAAAATTTAATTAAATTCATGATATTGACGTTTCTGTACGTCTGTTCTGTAGTGAATTCACAGAAGAGCTCCAACTGATCGTGGCTAATATCGTTACATGCTGAACAAAATTTTGCTTTATGCCTGACCGAATTCCATTTTATCGATCACATGGCAGGCATGACGGGATAATGGCCTCTTAGTACATACGCCCTGAAGCTGTGAATGTTCTATAACGACTTTAGTTAGAAGAGAAAGTGACCACAGAATATATTTTCTATCATTGTCTATCGTTTGGGGACTTGAAAAGAAGAAGAATTGTGTCCAGCCAAAGGAGATTTGAATAAAATTAGAACATTCGTTATACTCCTCTTAGGAGCTGAGAGAATGTAGAGTCAGTGTAAATTAATATGACAGACTACTGCTAATAAAAGTGTTAAAACGGATGTGGTATGACCCAAGTAAGCGATGCCTGTTAAGACGGCGCGTGGTCAACTTAACCTAATCTGACAATAATTCGGTTTTAGCAATGAAACTCATTCTGGCGGTTAAGTTGCCGTATTTCGGAGGCAAAGGAAAAATCTCAAGCTTTTACCGAATGTAACATGACAATTGAGTGAAATGACTTGTGCATCGTGCTGCACCATTTCTATCTTATGTTGTCATTTAAGTTTAAGACACACCCAAAAAAAAGAAAAAAACGATATTTTTTTTCTAGAATTGCATTTTAATTATTGAATTTAAAAACAAATTCAAAATTAAATAAAACTCGATTAATATTTAATTATTTGAATTTGTAATTACCTTTATCATAAATAGCCTGTGGTCAAATTAATTGTGGCCTTTACACGCATCAAAAAAGAAAAAAACGTTTTTTATTTCCAACAAAATTTTAATTTCAAATCTTATCCCTTAAATATATGAAGGAGGGTTGTAGCACCTGCTATATCCCTGGCATTCAAAAAAGTCAAAATTTTATTCGTAATTAACTTTTGTTGAATTTGAACTCAAAATATAACTGTTTGTGTGCTTGTATGTATGCATATCGGGCTGTGTGTGTCTCACAGTACTTTTTCTATCAGCATGTTTATCTTAACGGCTGTCACAACTGTATGTTGGCACTCACACTTATGTACTGTAACCATATTTTCCTTTTTTCCTTCCTTTTTTTTTTTGTTGCAATTTGCGTAACACTTTATGGCGGATTGTGGAATGCAGGCAAATATTGAAAAAAAAAAACGAAAAACCGAAAAAATAAACGATAAGAAGATGTCGGTTCTTTAACCTGCCACCAGCTATCCAACCAACCACATCTTGTAGAGTAATTCGTGTAAAAGGACAAAACCACAAGTTAACCTTGTACAACAATGTAAAGCCTGCCAGTAATTACTCCTAAAGCGTATGTGTGTCAGCGAGAGAGGGAGAGCGAGAGAGAGAGAGAGCAATTGTTGCACCAACCAGTCATCCAACTGAATTCAGCTACGCGAAGGATGTCAAGTAAAGATAATGTGGTAGCATGAGTGAAAACCGTGTTAAGTCACCACTTTGTGGTTTCTTTTTTCCTTTTTCTCCCCTGAAAGGAAAGAGAAGGCAGTTAAAGTTGAAGGAGAAAGGTAGTTGTCGGAAAGAAACAATAAAATTAAGGTGACGAACCTACGAAGCAGCAGAAGGCAGAAGGAAGCTACAACCAAAAGTATGAACCATAAGCAGCATACCATTCGAATTGCATTCAACCGCAAATTTATTGTTAAACGAAACGTATAAAATGGCAAAGTGAATTCACTCCCACATACCCCCACAATAAAGACAGTGGTACGTATAGAATATGAATTTCAATCGAAATATTATTTGTTAAGAATTTCTTTGAGGTGGACTAATACGAACTCATGTAAATAACTGTTTAGTAAATAAAAATCGATTACTAATCGAAAGGATAGTTTTTGTAGTCGACAAATCGTTTTGTAGGTATTTTGAAGGTGTTGCGCCTATCGTCACAGATCTAAGCCATCTAAGCCGAGCTATTGTGCGCTTGACATCCATATTCTAAAGAAAGCATGTAAATTGCATAAACTTGCTTAACTTCTTCCAGTCGACTATTATGAAATGAATTAGTTTAGCATCCTGAATTGGTTTAGCATCCTCCCTAAACAATTGTGTTTTCAAGCAAACGGACAATGACATAAAAAGTGACATAAAAAGTGTCCCATCGATGCAATGTCCTCGTCACATGCCCAGTATTTATTACTATCTATCTTGTAATAACGCTTAGCTTACATAATTTGCCATTACAACCCATTAGTCAGGATTACAGCTTAGCTTCCAACACCACTTATGCTGTGTGCGTTAATTTTATACATCGAGCGGCAGGACCTTCAATTGAGAGTCGACTTCAAATTACAGATTTTTGAGAAACTTTTCATGTGAATTTAATTTACTCTCAGAGTTTTTGCCAGAAATATTCTGAGCGGAAGTCGCCGAAGAAATAATTTTTCATATTTCGTTTTTGATGTCTGACCGGGGGTTCGAACCATGGCTTTTCGTTCAATAAACCAACAATCTACCTACTAGACTATTGCGATTTATCAGTGTACTCCACTTTCCTATTCTTAGCCTTAATATACTCATGATTTTCACTTGTTTGTGTCACTTGTGTCATATTTTCATTATAGCCTATGTGACATCTATACCTACTTTCATAGCCCAGTTTTCAATTCACTAACATCTGTAAATTATTAGCTCTTTGTAGCATGGCTAATCAATTGCATATAATGCCTACTGCATTCTGCCTTAAAAATTTGGTTAATCTGTCGTCTAGAAAACCTCTCGTGGTTCCTGCCTAAATTCGGTCAAATCTGTTCAGAGGATAAAATCCATACGCATACGGTCGTTCCAAGGCGTACTTATTCATTATAAGAGGCCCATGCTCCTGTCCTGTTTCAGTGTTTGAAGCTACTCGTGTAGCAATCAGTTGCCCCTTAGGCAATAGATTATGATGCAATTTGAACAAGAATTTCAATCTTATATCGGATCTGGAGTGAAGTGTCAGGCATCTATTCGAATAATTCCATGTAGAGCGAGAATCTGCTCAGTGTACCAATTATATATTGGTGTTATGATATGATTTATGACTCTAGAGAAGCTTGGGTTAGTAGTGGTCTGCAAAGCCAGTGTGTTATGGGTTTTAGATATGTAAGTGAGATTAGTTTGCTCTTGTAGAGCTCTAGCTGTCACCAGATTTCGCTTGATCCCATCATCTCTGAGTCGTCTTTTATTTCTAAACTTTCTTGCATCATATTCTACCATCTAACAGTAAAAACGTTTAGACCAGATGTTAACACCAATACATACAGGATTGGGCTGTAATCCTTCTGTCAAGAAAACAATCTAGCTTCTTACAACATTTATATATGTAGACTGTGTTAATTTTCAAAGTCGACTCAGCGCTTCAGATTATTAGGAAACTTTTCATGGCAATTTTATTTCCTTTCAGAGTTTTTGCCACAAATCTGCTGAGAGGAACTCGACGAAGAATTATTTTTAATATTTCGGTTTTGATCGAGATGTCTAACCTGGGGCGTGAACCATGGCCTCACGTCTAATGAGCCAACACACTACATACTAGATTACGGCGATTTCGTTACACCAATATCCTACAAGTAATTCCAAATTCACCTTGTAAAACTTCCTGCCGTAAAGAATGAACAATTCCAACGCAACTAAGCATAACGGCCATCGGTTACAGAACAAAGCAACCACTGTAGAGTACAAAAATATCTGGCCAAACAATATCGTGTGACGAAAGCTGTGCTTAATTATGTGCATAGCATTTGGAAACGTTGGCCAACCTGAATGTTATCAAGATTTCAAATAGCATTACTAAGCTACAATACAATAAGATCGACAGTAATATTCAAAAATCTAGTACTATTAGACAGGGTAGTCCACTGCAACAACATCGTGTAAGAGTATAAGATCTTGAGAATAATCGTCGAGTTTATATATCAATTAGACAAGAAATTAATATCCAAAATTAAAGATTGAAAGGGAATTGAACTAACTGCTACAAAGTGTTTAAGAATAAATGTTCACCTGTATGAAGGCATATACTACAAGGACCCAACGGGTAATGCTGAAGCCTTAAGATTGAAAAAGCTGTGGTTAGCTGAAGAAAACATTTGGTGACGTAAGATAACTCGGGAGCTAGGACCGTGAAATCTTACATGGGAACGTAAGAATGCTAGAATTGCCAGGATAGCCTAGTTGGTAGTGTGCTAAACTTCAAGCGTCGTGGCCGTAGCTTCAATTCTCAACAGAAGCTATCTGTGTTTGTGATTGTCTGACATTATAAGAAGCACTTCTCAAAAAGAAAAAAAGAACGATGAAGGTACATGCCCGGATCATTACGAACAAAATTGCCGCACTCTACCTCCACTTTCCGTTTTCTATAAACTATCTTTCCTTGTGTCCTGACACATGCATGAATAGGAGTCATCTACTGAGTATTGGTCTCCGAAAACAGTAGTAAGCCTTGTGGACGAGAAGTTCGTATCTAACAAACTGCAAACTCTTTGCGTTCCCACCCAACAGTAGGAACAGGGGGAAAAACTTTCGAAACCTTTTAGAAATCCTTTGGTATGTTATAATGTCAATTCAATATTAATCCACGGAATTATTTTCTTAGAAAACCAATGTCATTGTTAAGCTAAGGTTTGAGCTTAAATATGGAAAAGATGGAAGGTAAAGTAATTTGTTGAAATTTTATTAAAGGCAACTAATTGATGACATTGAGGTTTTAACGCGGAAAAAATAACTGAAACGAAATCCTTAATGCAAAGGGGAAAGTAAGGCCAGAACAGTTAGTATTAAGCCATCCATCTAGACGTTCTACGTAGGTCCAATGTTGCTAAATAAAATTGAAAATTATGACCTACTTTTGGCTCATTTCGGAAATAAAAACAGTTTTTTTTTATTTCTTAGAAAAGAAAATGCCTGTGTTTATGCCACATATGGGCACGTATACCATTTTATTTGGGATTTTTAATTAAAAAGAATTTCTTGTAATTAGTGAATATTATTTTTATTAAGTATTAGCAAGTTGAAAGTAAGCCTTCAATAATTGCAGGAAAAGTTGACGGTTTGTTTAAGATGTAACATTGCAACATTAACATTGCGGCATCACAAACATCAAGAAACCGCTAATAAGCCGCAATCTAATCCCTTGAGAAATCATCTCTAGCGATGAGACCTATTTCTGAATGAATAAATACGTGCACAAACAAAATAATCGAATTTGGCACAATACATATCCACATGAGAACTAAAATCACTGTTTAATATGAATTTTGAGTTGACGCCTTTATCGGTCCGTATTTCTTTGAGGTCGATGATTACCAACTTATTTTGCCATGAATTGGACAATCTTGACGGCAACAACATTTGGTTTTAACTGGATGACGATATGTGCCATAGAGATTATGTCACATTTAATATTCTGAACAAGGGGTGGAATGAGTGGAATGATCACTTCACGTGGAGGTGATATTAACTGGTTATCTGAACGATATTATGCTGCACAAATATCGGCATCAATGAGTCTTTGTTTTACTCAAATTTAAATAAAGAACGCTCTTAAAACGACTTTACGAAACAAACAGGTGGTAGTTAGAAAATATAATAAATTTGTACGACAATGCTACCAACATTATTCATTTTAATGAGAGTAATCTTTTCTATATAGACGTTGACATGAGATTTCTTATTGTTTTCTCATTGGATAAGTACCAACTTGTTAACTCTGGATCTTATGTAATCTCTTAATGATATTTAGTATGCTGATGACCTGATGTCTTATCGCACAGAGCCACAGTGACATATAGAATAAGCTCCACCATGATGCTTGTTTAGCAGATAAGATGTGGTTCGAATAAAGTTCATCTATTTCATCTTGACTGAGTTGTAATTCAATTAGTAGAATAAAGTCCTTTCAGCTTTCTAATAGTACTACAGAATCTACAGTACGTGTTGTATAACAGCACGTATGGACGTTAACGTTCAGATACGTGAGTTCAGACACGATCCATTTATACACCATTGAGATACGAGTGCGTTATGGGGCGCTACATACGAGAAAGATACGCAATTAGAATTACGAGAGTATAATTGAAACTTTCGACGAATATTCGCTAAAGTACTGAACAAATACCTGTATAAACCAATCAATTTTCGGGCATTTAAAACAAAAGTATGAAAAGTAGTGTGTTGGCTTATTAGACGAAAGGCCAGGGTTCGAATCCCTGGTCAGATATCATAAACGAAATATGAAAAAATATTTCTTCGGCGGCTTCCTTTCAGTAGATTTTTGGCAAAAAATTCTGAGAGTAAATAAAATTGCCAAGAAAAGTTTCTCAAAAATCTGTCGTTCGGAGTCGACTTTAAACTGTATGTCCCGCCAGTCATATTTAAACTTAACACACACAACATAAGTGGTGTGAGAAAGCTAGGTCATAACCCTAAATGTACAGTTGTAATGTCCAATTATGTATGTACGTATGTATGAAATTGGGCCTGAAACATTACATAGGACAGGACAAACAATTTTAAAGATATTACGGGGCTGAGCACGATGAATATATAAAAAGTAAGAAAATACTGTGTAAGTACGCTAATAGGAGCACTACCGAGATGCTCTTCTTTATGCTATAAACACAATAAACGTAACGTAACAAAAAACGTAACGCAGCAAATACAATAATTTTTTACTTGCAGCCTCAGCTAAGCTGAATGTGCGTTAATTATAACAAACTCAAGAGCAGATAAAGCATAATACTTATGACTGATACCACGTTCTTTCGCGTTAGATTTTCTAAACTGCATTTTTAAAACCTCTATATCATGTATGTTCACATTTATCCTCTCATTGTCTGCACAAATCTCCGCACTGTTTGCACTTATTCTCTGGTTGCCGTAAATAAATTTGCCTAAAAGCAAAGTAACAGAATAGCAACTTGTTGTCGCACTGTTTTTAAAATAATCACTTTCATATCCAGCTATGTATTCTATCTTTGAGAGATTATTGTGTTTGCTGCGTTGCTTTTATTGTGTTTCTAGCATTAAGCGCATATCTGAATTTCACAGGCGTGGTGGATAATTTTTAATGCGGGTCGTGTGCAGAGAGCACCTCAACAGTGAAATATGGGTTAGACTATTGCCCAGACTGCGTGAGATCGAGACTGTAATATTTTTAGTAGGATACCAGACATAACGCATCACTGAGTAAGGGGCTGGAAGTTTCTACAAGAAAGAGATGTTCTGTAAGAAATATGGTTTCTTTTCCGTTGATTTTCAGCCTACCTAGTTGCCTACCCTATCTATGACGTTATGACGAAGAAAGGATTGAATATTATAAATAATTGTGTACTATGCTTACGTTTTTAAAAAGCCCAACTCGCAAAATTGCCTTTCACTCATATTTCTATTAAGGGTTTATGCTTTACCCTCTAACCCATTTATGACGTAATAGTTTATCAATATTTCTGAACTTTTCCCTTTAAAATACACTCTTTTTTATATTCATAATAATATACTGCACTTATATTTAATTTATGATGCAAATATGCAGCCATAAGGCATTATTTCTGAGTTTTGAGTGATACTTCTATCAAAAGTTTAATAATAGCGAAGCAAAAGTAGAACTGAGTTCAACTTTTTATTTAACACATCAAAGTGTTAATGAAAATTTAAAATTTTTATGGACTATTTACACTCTCTTTCACAAAGTTAGAGGCAGGGACCAAGGGTTCATTTCTTTTCATTCATTTTTTTTGCTTACTTTTCCTTTTTATTTTAACGTTTTCTAATTTGTCACACCCCAAAACTTGCCAACCCTTTAAAAACTCTGAATGGGTTTTCAAATGTATATGTCTGTGTGTGTGTATGTCTGTTTCTCTTATTTTTTGATGTTTTTTTTTGGAAAAAGTTTTCTATTTAAATGTTAAAAAATAGAAAAATTGAGCAAAAAAAAAAAAGACCAAAGAAATGTATTTTTTTTTTGGTTAAATAAAATGAATAGCAAGAGTAAATGAAATTTACAAATTGTTTAACAACACAACTGTCTTTTAGTTTCATTCTTGTGTATGTGTATGTTTGTATGTATGTATGTATACTCGTATATTCTTCTCTTGGCTTTTTGTTATATTTCTGTTGAAAAAAAAAAAACAAACAACGAAAGAGAAACATTTAAAGCTACAAAGTTAAAAAAATGAAAGAACTATTTACACTGGCTAGGACCGGTTAGGAAAATGAAAGGAATAAAAACATTTTATTTGGTTAGAGAAGGGTAATTGCTTTATAAAAAAAATAAAACATTGTTATAGAAAATGAAAGGAAAGGACAATAAAAATTGTCCGACACAGCTTATGTGTCAAAATAATTCCCACATACTCCTAAACGAGCATATGAAAAAGGCAGTTTTAACTGCTTTGGAAAAATTTCCATGATAGAAATCTTTTCTTCAAAGAAAAACAAAAACTAGAAATTATCTAACTTCTCATATGTATCTACAACGGACCCAGATTGTGCCGAACTGATCAGAGCAGAAATCTTGAAATCTAAAGAGCCTAGCTTACGAAAGCCACCAAGAGCTCTTACACATAATATTGCGGACTGAAACCTATATGACAGCATATACACAAGCACACAATTGGATTAGACAAAATGCAAGACAAAAATAACCTAGCGACTTAGGGTCCTTGCAGAATTAAAAATAATAACAATAAGTCTACAAAGTCTACACATTGAGATTTGATGGGGAAAGTAAGTAAAATGATAAATTTTTTGTTATTCTCACTTTATATCGAATCCTTCATTAAGTGTTTCTTATCTTTAAATTTAAATCAATCAAATTGTGTGAGAAATTGAAATTTTATATTCATTCGGAAGACCTTTTGATGCCATTATGAGGTGGCACATCCGAAATGTTTAATTTCATATGACTCTGGTACATAAATCAGTTTGGTTTTGACCAATGGATTGAACTATGTTGACCTTAAAGTCCGCAGTGTTTTGTGGCTTATTCCAATACGACTGTGACTTAAGAAGAGCCCACAAGAAAAGATTCAAAGTGGTTAAGTTAGACGATCTCGATTGCCAATTTTCATTACCTCCACTTAGTATACCTAGAGACATAAATTTTGATGGCCTGGCCAAAGAATTATGCACCGATGACGTCGACCCAAAGACCATACCAAATAGAGACTTTTTCGGAATTATTGGAACGCTATTGCATCACATTTGACAATTTAGTTGTTCACGCATCCATTCATCCAGAAATGGATGTCATTATGAAGGAAATGTAGAAGAAAGGTCTTCCATATAAGCAATGTAAACACTAGCAAATCGGATTATGCGGCTGGAAAGGTAGAGGATTAGGAAGGGTACTGAAATGCATCCAATTTTTTTGTTGATGCTCGGGTCGTTTTACAGCAAACCATCCACGAACTCAATGCAGATGACTAGAAGACTGTATTTCATTAGTCTCCTAAACCCTATCTATACAATGGGACTACCCCAACAGTCTATATCACTCAACATGTCTTGGCTTTTGAGAACCTTTTGAAACATATACATAGGCAATACAGGGATGGCATTGTTTATTTAAAAATTTATCATGTTATCATAAAGGAACTGTCGCAACAATATGTTACTGACAAATCCGTTCAACTTTAGTAACTAAGTGGATTGCCCATTACGATTTAGTGTTTCTGCTATTGAAATTGAAACGTAATTGTCACCACTTACAGAATATCTAGTATTCTCCAGCTTTCACCGATGTGGGTAATAACCGGAGCTGTTAAAGCTCTTACATGTCTGTACGAAATAATGATTATTAAAGGAAGGAAGATCTTTTGAGTAAGAAAAAAGGGGAATCAGTACAGCAATTTCCGTGTGAATGTCCAGTGGTATAAAAAAACTGATCTATGACAACTAGTTCCGTATGGACTATTTATATAAAACTGGAATAAGATGGTGAGTAATCTAACACACCAAGTGAATCAGTAAAAGCAAACGTAAATCATTACTTCAAATATTTGACTATGCTTCGTTGGCTGTGATTATTTAAAAAATGATTAAATTTTGTTTTAATTGTCATGTTATAGTAGCAGGGATATTGACTATTTCGATGCATTAAAATAATTAAAAAATCATTCGATTTTCAGTATATGACTGAATAATAATTTTCAATAGATTCGATTAGTGCAACTGAATATTTAAATAGAATTTTCGTTGTTGTTTATTCGCTAATGTATCATTAATGATATTTTATTTGTCCACTATAATTATATCCTATACAACTTAATAAATTCGTTTGTACAATTATAACACAATGATATTTATGCAAATATCATACATACATACAATGACCATTATACGTTGTATGTTTCATAAATATTTTTTTAAATAGAACTACAGAACTTGGATAAACATTTCATATGAAGCTTTAAGCCAATAGAGTTCAAATTTAAACAGCAGCAGCAATTCATTACCCCTCTTGGAAGCTTTTGTGGAAGCCAAAGCATTTTCTGTCGTATCCAGTGGGTTGCTATTCTGAATTATTTCCGTTTCGTTAATATGATCTGTTTTTTTCCCCCGTTGAGCAGGAAGTCGTCACTATCTCCAATGTTTGGGGCTCTCATCCACTAAATCTAACTCTCCTCTTTTAGACTCTTTGTGCCCATTCCGGAACTACTGAAGTATTACATTTGGCACCTTTATACGTTATATCCGCGTCCAGATTGCGCAACAAGATTTGAAAATGTGTTCAAACATCCATTCTAATTCTCTCTACCATTCTTCGGTATAACCAGCTATGCTGTTTCAATTTTCTTCGCTGTCCAGAAGTATATCGCAAAAGTTTGCGACAGTACATACGATCAAGATTTGTTCTTTCTAAACTCCATCGCTCACAATAAAAGGAAATGTGTTCCCCGCCATCAATCGACGCATCATTATATATGCAATTTGGTCGTGCCATCTTCTCCATTTTAAACAGATATTTACAAAAATAACCGTGTCCGGTTAACAGTTGTCTTAAATAGTAATTAACCTCACTAAATTTCCTCTCACTCCATCGTGTAATATTTGTGAGAAGTTTTGCCGTCTATCTATCACTTGTTTCAGTTTAACATTTCAGTTGCCATTGTTGTATGGTTCTCTTTCTGGCATCGTTCGACATTATTGTCTGTCCGTGCACGTTTTTAGAATTACTGTAGCAGGTTCTAGGATAATGGTACTGCAATCTATCGTTGCCTAGAAACAACATTCTTTGGAGTACGTGCTGTAGTGCTGGGGAACCTTGCTCTTCTCTTTGGTCCTAATGATTGTGATCATCTTAGTTTAAGTCAGATGGATAGGTAATCATTAGCGAGTTCACATATTTTCTGCAACATTGTATATGAAAATCTTACAAATATTTTGGCATTGATTTCCATTAAGTAATTAAGTCACATGAATGCTACTAGCGGATACGCCATCAAAGATTTTCAATTTTGTTTTTATTTATCCAGAATTTCGGTTACGAAATGTCTAACCAAACTGACCGGTTTTGTCGCTGCCACATGTTACTAACAGCCGTTGTAAACGTCGTCAATTATGAATTCCGGGTACTCTTACCAGCAGGTCGTACCCATTGGTGACAAGAACTCTTTAACTCGGACCTTTTAAAACAGACTAATTTGTCTTCTTCGCCGACGTTCTTTCATTTTCGCATAAAGTACCTCCCTAGGCAGATCATTAGACGTTAATATGCGGTAAAAATTTCATGTTGCTGATCGAATGAGGAAATCATTTCTGCCAAAACCGCCCAAGGCAGCAACATTGGAGCTTAATAGTGTATATGCCTTCTCGCTGAAGGATGTACGGATTGGTAAAGCCATAATTCCACAGCATGAGAAAAATGTGCTGCATAATGACGTATTGAGACATTAATAGTGCCTTGTGGTAGGAGCGCAGAGGAGTAATCGCTGCATTGTGATGCATTTGTGATGCATTGTGATGCATTGGGCTAAAAACACAGTAAAATATAAAAGGCATTGATTGAGCGCATTGTCCGTGACGCATCACCTGATACCATATACTTCTAAATGTTTTTAATTTATTTGGATTTGGCGACGATTTACAGGTAGAAATTTGATCTGTTAGGACTTTCTGTATGACCTCGCTTTAACCAGTATTGCTTAAAAGACATAATATTTATCAGCCTACCTTCGTTATCTACCATACAGTGCAATATTGAATAACATATAATTCATATACATATACATGCATACATATGTACAGAGTGTACAATACATTGACCAAAAATATAAATTAAACTAATTTACTTTATAAATGTCTGCATGTACTTACATATGTATTTACACACACGCACAAGTATGTATATGTGTACTGTTATTAATATACGTATGTATGTATGGTTTTCTGTTCAATGGAAATTAAACTAATTATACGAATAAAAAAACAACAAAAACAAAATGAAACGAATTAAAACAAGTAAAAAGCAAGTAATTGTCAATGTAAATCATTACAATACCCTACTCACATCACTTCATATTAATCATTTATTAATTGATGTTTGTATTATCTATCCCAACAGAAATGCATGAATTATTTTGAGTCTGATACCTATAATTTTCAGCAATTTTACCACAGCTATTATGTTATTTGAAAGCATAATTTAAGATTATTTTTGTGGAGAATCTTATTGAAGGAATTGTGGCATTTAAAGGATTTTTTTTTGAATATAAATTTTTGGCAAAAAACGTGTGTATTTTTTCGCTAAATCAATAACGATAATAATACCGATAACAGTCATTATATTATTCGAAAGCTTAACTGAAGGTTCTTTCTGGAGAGGATCCTTGTAGCCTTCAAAGAATTTTCTGGAATATAAATTTTTGGCAAAAATCGTGTGTAATTTTTCGCTCTATCGATAACGATAACTATGCTTTGACATCAAATTGGAAAGCTATCATAAAACTATTTAATGGGAAAGCATACATACATACATAATTGGTCATTACAACCCTTCACTTAGGAATACGAGTTAGCTTCCCACACCACTTATGTTGTGTGGGTCTATTTTATACTTGAGTGGCGGGACCAACAGTTTTAAAGTCGACTCCGAACGACAGATTTTTCAGAAACTTTTCATGGCAACTTTAATTTACTCTTAGAGCTTTTGCAAGAAATCTGCTGGGAGGAAGACGTCGAAGAAATATTTTTTCGTATTGCATTTTGTTGGCGTTTCCTTGCCAACACTATCTACAAGACTTTGGCAAGTTCCACAACAACGGCGTAAGAACGATTCCAAATTCTGTAAACCTTTACATACATTCACAGCACATCGTCTATTTTACATGATCAGCCTAGTCAGCAAACACTTTATGAGTTTATTGGTCGTTTATCTACTAATTTTGTTCCTTTCGATTCAAAATTAACAACAAGACACAGATAATATTGAGTACCCAAGAGAATATTAATGATGCAACGCAATGTCTCGAAGAAGACATCATCGTTTTTCACTTGTTGACCTTTCTCCTTCAAATATTTGACGGAAGGAAAAAAATTATAGTCTGTCGGACCGATTTTAAACTGGCAGAAGATGTTTTGTTTGTGTTCTTTGTTTTGTGTTTAACAATCAAGCTTATTTAAAGGCATATTTGGAGATAATAATCCTCAAACTGTTAACAAATTGCCAATCATCATTAAAAGTTATTGTTTTTGACAGTACCAACTGAGTTTATGTCTTTCGAAATGAGCAAAGAGCTGTCCTTACAGTGAATAGCAAGCCCTATCGAGGTATGCTGACTGAATTTTTGATATCAAAAATTAATCAGTTAATCATTAACAATATTTAGTCCTTACAAGACGGCGTAACTTTCCATACAGTGTCTATAACAACCGCATTAAAGTCAATTCGATTTGATGACAACTTTCTTTACATACGTGGGGTTATTCGCGGTCTACTTTGTTCATGTGACTTAACATCTCTGAAATACTTCTAATGGGACTATGTCAGGTATTGGTTTATGTTAACAACTATTACTTACTACTTACACCACTTATATCCGAACGAGAATGGTATCCAGGTCTCATGTAAGGGCCAGTGCCTTGAATTCTAGTTTGAGCCTTCTCGACCGCTTATAGGAGAGGGTGAAAAGTGCTCATTAATAACGATGAGGTATCCAAACCTATTGATTCATTGGAGCTTCGCCAAAATACGGCTTATGTTTCGCTGTTCGATCGCTACTACAATGGATTTTGCTCCTGCGAAATAAGGGGATTTGTACCTGGGAATTCTGTATTCCTACATAACACTTGTCTTTCTCGCCAAGCACATTTGTTTGTGGTCATTTGGCCAGTGAATTGCATACTGCATTAAAGGCAAAATTCGTTATTTAGCCGAATGTGGAACTCTATTCCTGCAGAGGGCTTTCCTGTCACTTATAATGTAATAAGGTTTAAATAATCTAGGGTCCACAAACACTACTTTCTCTTTCTTTCCACCCATAACATATTTTCCTAATGCTAACACAATACATTACATGAGCAGGCGCCATCCTCTGAGTGTTGGATTTATTGGGGAAAATAGTAAAAATCTTGAATTAATCGTTTGTACCAGATAATCCGATGCCGTGCGATCATTTAAAGAAAATCTTAAATTTAAAACCTAATTGTTCTGAAGTCATCTACCAGGTTTATAATAAAAGAATTATTTCAACAATATTTAGTATGTCTTGTACTATTATTTTTAAAACCTTAGGCTTTTGAAAACCTCGATAATATTTTCAAAAACATAACATGAGTGTCATCATTATGTAGGGTATGCTCTGTAATAAGTGTGTGAGTTGGATAATAATTTCATTTAATGATTTCCACTCGATGGAAAATATTTAATTTATAAAACAACAAATGAATTAAAAAACAAACTGATTTTATTTGTGAAAAACAAAAAAATTAAATTTTAATACCATTTCCTCTTTTGTACAAACAACAGTTTTTTTTTTGTATTTTTGCAATAAATTTTTTCAATTGTCTGGACTGTAACCACGAAGTTGCAAAGGAATTTAACCCTTAGATTACCATGGGCATTATAAAAGGTCGTCGTCATAGCTTTCAGAATTTAAAAAAAAACTTTTTAGAAATTCACATAAAAACTTGAGTTTTTCAAATTCTTTCATTTAAAATGTTCAAATTTGTACAGTATGAGGCGTATTTTTTACTTCTTATGCAGACACTGTTAAATTATTTTTACCAACGCTGTATATGGCTTAGCTCAGATTTTAAACTTTGCGATTGCCTCTCGGTATGTGGTGGACAGTGCACGGTCTGATACTGAGGTGCGTGCGAGTACGTTTATGGAACGATTTATAGCCAATTAATTCCACTCTGTTGCATGTTTTATTTTTCAATTCTAGTTCGAGTTGTTATTGTTGTTGTTATTGCTATTTTAATTGTGCAAAAATGTTTGTACATATTGCCTTGTAAGCAAATGTGCAACAATTCAAAACAAAAACAAACAAAAAAAATAACAAGAAAAACGAGAAAATAATAAATACAAGCAACCAACTCGTTCATAAAAATCATTTCAATTTTTTTTTTGTTTCTTTCTATTTCAGTTGCACCTACTCCTTCTTTAATTTTTATTTTGAACTCCCACTCAATGGTTTCTAGCATTGGCCCTTAACATGAAACTAATGCCATGCAAAGAGAGAGAGAGAGAGAGAGAAAAAAAAGGAAAGATAGATGTATGTGTAGGTTATAAATATTTTAAAATGCACCTTGTTAGTTGAACATAAATTAAAATTTATTGCAAAAAAAATCCAGGCGAAAAACAGTGTACGGAAACGTGTAACCAAAACGTAGACTTCTCTGTTTGAAAACGTTTGTTCCATATTGGATTTGAA
>QOCX01000552.1:0-40996 GCA_005959815.1 Sarcophaga bullata
AGATGAGGAGGAAGATGCGGAGCATATTCTAACATGCTGCCCCAGATTCAGATGGCCCGGTGAATAGAGTTTTGTACCACCTCCGGCTCAAGACAAAAAAACGTATGTATGTATGTACGTATGTATGTATGTACGTATGTATGTACGTATGTATGTACGTATGTATGTACGTATGTATGTATGTACGTATGTATGTAGTCGCAGATGAATTATTTTTATTTTTATTAATTTATGCTTTTTGTTACTTTTTGTTCTGTTTTTTTATTTTATAACCTGTGTGTTGCAATAAAGATCAAAAATTAATGAATTTTTTGATTAAACAATTGTTTTTAGTTTTTATTTTTAAAAGACAATCACGAAATCCTGGGATATTTTGAGATTTTTCGATCCCGATTTGTCACGAAAAATCCCTTGATTTCAGAATCGGGATTTGGAAATCCCGAATCCCGGGATTTTTAAAAATCAATCTCGTTTAGCATCCCTAGTGGCCAGCCAGGGATAGCACGATTATTAAATAAGCTTAGGAAGATTTATTTTTTATAAGGTTATAGGTATACAAGATAAAAATATATTAATAAGAAAAAAAAATAATAGCAAAATTATTCCTTAATGAAGTAAGTTCATAAATATATGTAGGCGGATCCCCTACACCTAATCGATGCAAGAATCAATGTCAACATAAGAAGAAATTAATAATTTAAATTTTTATTTGTAATTGAAATTTTTATTTTCATAGAATGATCTTGGAAATATTACAAGATAATTCTTCTGAAAAGGGAGGTGTTGCGCATGCATGTCATTATGTAAACTCATATCTCAACAAATTCCACAAGTAAATTGTTCTCACACCACGAGTAATCTATTTTTCAAGAGTTTTTAATAAAGCGAAACATGGCATCTCACAGCCTCACTGGAAATTGTATCAATCGAAGCTCAGTGAGATCTATAAAATAACAACTTTGCGGACAGGTAGACAGTGTGAAGAGCGTTTTAAAGTTTAAGAAATTCTTACCTAAAACCCACATCCAGACTGATATGTTGTTATATGTATATGGAAAAGTGTGTGATTTGACCCAACAAGGGCTTTGAAAAAAATGCTCTTTATTCAAACAACAGAGATACGTCTTTAAGAGATGAATCAATCAACGCATTATTGGGACACTTTACAATCTCTACCAGTTATCCGATAGGATGGTCAACATATCAATAACAACCAATTGCATCAGTCTAAAAGCAGATATAGCACGGAACTAGGTCTCTTTATAGAAGAACGGAATACCAAACTTTGTCTCTGGCTACAGGACCATAATACGGGTTTTAAAGCGGAGATACGCGCGATAAGGGAATAAGGTTTGTTCTGGGCTAGTAATAATTTGATGTCCTTAGCGTATAGTATAAATATCTCTACGGATAATCAAATGACTATTAGAGGAATAACATCCAGCATCCAGGTCTCGTGAACAAAGACCGTCCTGGAGTGTAAAAAGGTGATTAACAATTACTCCACGCATGGCACGATATATATGCACTATATGGGTACCTAGTCACTTCGGAGAGTATTAGATAAAAAATATTTCTTCATCGACTTCCTCTCAGAGATCTTCTGGTACAATCTTTGAGAATAAAAAGGTTCTCAAAAATATGTCGTTCGGAGTTGATTTTAAACTATAGGGTGATGTGAGAATTTATGTCGTAATTCTGACTAAAGGGTTGTAATGACCAATTAAGTGAGTAATTGATACTGGGCATAGGTAAAAATATAGGGATGGCGAAGATCTAATGGTAGTTCAATATAGATCTAGTGCTTGTAGACCATCATATTCAGAAAATTTATTTTTATTCAGATCCTTTGGAAGTTAAGCACTCGGTACAAAGCAATCGCGCTTTTGAATATGAAATCATTCTTTGTAAGTGTTGAGAGAACTGTTCCTTGCCCACTGAATGAAAAAATGCTTATAGAAGACAGTTAAACTTGCGGAGCAAATAAGTTAATGCACATTTGTTGATTGCAAGTTTGCGTTTACAATGGATTAGCACAGCTAGTTTCAACAGAAATTTATTTAATAAGCTTTAGGGTACTCTTAAACAGCCGAAATTGTTATATTTTGAAATTATGTGGAAGCATTAACTTTCATATGGCCGGATCAACATTTACAACTTATTATATTTATGAACAAAACAACTCTGCAGTCTCATTATTTTACTGTATAATTTGTTTTAATATGTTATATATAGCTGAGAGTTTTAAGAAAATTTAGAGAAAATTTTATTTTTCAATACTGGATTCAAATAAAAAGTAAAAATGCCAAAATACATAACTAGGTCTCAATATTATTGGTCACAAAAGTATTGGACGGGATGTCTAATGAACCAACAGAAAAAATAATTTAACAAGAGATGAACATTTTTCAATTTTAACAAAAAACGAACTACAGGACAATAGATTTTTCCAATATTTTTTGCGATGGTACGTACTGAAAGAAGATGGTCTTTTAAAACTAAAATTTGCCCCTTTTCAACATCACTCAACACTTTCTTGAGCGGTATGTATAATCAAATATTATCTTTATTATTAGCAACAACAAAACAATAAAAAAATCAACTATTCTTCTTCCCCCGCTTTTCAGCACTGATGGTGCTATAATTATGCAAAGTCCATAAACCTTAATTTTTATACTGAAGTTAAAATTACACTAATAATTTGAAAAAATTATTGTTATTTTTTCTTCTACTTTAAAACACTAAACATAATGAAATGTTGTGTTGTTGTTATTATGAATCAACTTTTTTAGAAATTCAAAACATTAGGGCATGCTATAATTATGAAAAGCACTTTATAAACTGAACATTTTAACAAAACATGTATACATATAAAAATAAAAACAAATAAAAAACTAAATGAGATTGTGAAAAAAAAATATGCCAAAGAATAATCAAGGATGATTTATCCCAAAAAGGAAATATAATATTTTTTGGCTTCACTACACACACAACTAAAATAAACACGGCGATGTCAAGAAAAAATGAATTTGAGCAGTGTGGATACAATCGGGTTGCAAATAAAACAACTACAGCGTATAATAGTTCGCCAGAAGCAAATGTTGCTGCAACAGCAGCAGGAAACCCAAAGATTACAAAATCAGCAACGCCTTTCATCCAGCATATCAAATTCGTTCACAACTAAAGACATATTACAACAATTTCGACAACTGAGGTGTTTGGACGAGAATCATAATGCTCTAGCGTTTATTTATTTAGTGTAATCGAAATTACTATTGCGCCCACCTAACAACCCACAGTTGAGGGAGCTGGCGACATCAATTATATTTAATGAAAAGGTAACAGGAGAAGCGGGAAATTAGAAGCTGCCCAACATGGGACCAAGATGCGCTTATTCAGCCCCGAACACTTCACATACGGAAGTATTCAATAGACGTGGGAACATAAAAGTAAGTAATTTAAGAGAATTATTCGATAATTTCAAGAGAGCTAAATTTGAGATTAGTGAAATATATCAGTTCGATAACGAACAACCTGACCTGGATACACCAAGTTGCGTTGACAGGCATTTTCAAACTTATGTACCACAAGGGAATACAGGAAGTCAATATAATAATAGAAATTTTCCTATAAAAAATTTAGATAATAGAAATAATGAGTTTAGTAATCATAAATCAAGTTAATCAGGTCAAACTCGTCACCCACTTATGAGTGTAGACCAATTTAATATTACCCGGACAATTACATGCAAATTGATAATGATGATCAGGTAAATTTTACGATACAGCCTCTAGATCAAAATTACCAATAATAAAAAATAATATCGGTAGGCAGGTGCTGAAGTGCTTGGTAGATACTAGTGTATCTTTCTTGGCTTCAAGCCACAACCTTTTAATATATACTTTTAAATTATACTATAAAATAATAAGTGGCCTAATCGAGGTTACACATTGTATCATTACACCGATACCAAAAGAATTCAATTCAGTAGGAAAATAGTCATGAAAAATGATAGATTTTCAGAGCAAAAGCTATAATGCAATTATTGGCCAAAACTTTCTAGTACCATTTAAAGCAAAAATTAACTCATTTGACCGCTTTATCGATATATTCGGAAAACAAAATTTTTTTTAAAATAATATGCAAACTTTTGCATGCGAAGAAATTCGAGTAATGGAACCAATTAAAGAAAAAGATATAAAAAATTCCATTGATCTTAGCCATCTGAACAACCAAGAGAAAAGTGAAATAAAAAATATTGGACGAATTTAATGATGTATTTTATAAGGAGGGAGACCGTTATATTCAAGGATATATAGGTATCCTCAAATCCATGAAAAGAAAGTAGAACGGCAAATTAATGATATGTTAAAATAAAATATAATAACAAACAGCAATTCGCCTTATAATAGCCCCTTTTCGATAGTGCCGAAAAAATCGATAACCCGGCCAAAATGAAATGGCGTCTGGTCGTAGACTACAAACTTTTATATGACAATTATATTGAAGCCAAATTCCCAATTTCTAACTTAAACAGCACTCTGGATAAGTTGGGAAGGTCGCAATATTTTTGTTTATTAAAGATTATGCTAAAATAGCATCACCAATGATACAATATTTGCGAAAAAATTAATGAAAGGGTCAATAAAAAATATCCAAATTATATATATACATACATAATTGGCCATTACAACCCTTCAGTCAGGATTACGGCCTAGCTTCTCACATATATATGCCTTTGAGAAATTAAGACTCAATAACACAAACCCCTGTCTTAAGAAAATGGTTATAAAATTGGATACTCTCTAAGTCGGATAAATTTTGACTATTCAGAAATCAACTGGAAGCACTGATTTCAAAGTACTTCTCAAAAGGAAAAGTTGCAACATATTCTGACACGAATAAGTATAATAAATATAACAAATAATAATAAAAGAGTTCAAGGAAAACCAATTGAGATCTGTTAAATGTTCACATTTTGCTGCGAACATCCATGATGAGGATGAAACTCGATAAACAGATAACACTATTTCATAAAGATGAAAGGCACCAAAAGCGAAATTTATAACCCGAACTTAAGAGAAAGTATTCATAAAATCATTAACAATTGTGATATATACACTGGTGGAAAGTACGACAGACGGCCTTTAAGAAAGCAGTTTGAAAAGAAAATTGCAAAAGCAATCAGAAATAGAGAAAAGTATTCTGAGAATAGACAGCAGGGATTTATTAAGAATTATAAGAGTGTTAGATATAAGGAAGAACCTAAATTAGTAAAAAGAAAGTTAGAAGGAATACATACTGTTCGACCTGGAAAGTCACTGAATTGCTGGGAGCAGAATATAGAACCATGATAAAGAATGAAATTCAAATTGCTAAGTCAAAGCAATAGTCAATAATTCCCAGACAGAATCGAGAAAAACATGGGCTCATGAATGTAATGGGATCTGCACAAAAATGGTTATTCGGACTTACGGACGACGAGGATCGAGAAAATATACTTAAACATCTAGAAGTGACTAATGGTAATAATCACAACAATATTGAAGACACAAATAAGCAAACAGCTATTAACGAGCATTTAAATAAGAATATCTTATTACTCAAATAATAATAATTCGGCAGGCCGAAATCCGTTAATCGGGTTGTTATGGGCAATTAAGTAAGTAAGTATTACTCAAAAATAGCATAAGAGAAGATAGACAAAAAATAGAAACTTCAATTAACGGTATACAAAAATCATATGATCAGGTGTCTAATGGATTAAATTCTCATAGTCTTATTATAAAATTAAAGATTTTGGAAGAAAAGATTGATCAGATTCAGGGTAATATAGCATCCGCAAAATACAACTTATTTCACCCTTCAATACTGATAGCCGAAGAGATAGAAACGGATAATGTCGATTTTTATAAGTTGAAACTCAGCAATATGGGAGTGTTCACTTATGAAGACGATACAATAATCTTAGCAATATAGATTTCAGATAGTTATATTCGCACTAAGTTAATTATACCATTACCCAATAAAGACCAACTCGAAATAGACCAACACAAAGTCCTTGTAGTGGAAATTGATGATATTATCTATACATACGAACAAGACATATTGCGCAAAGATCTAAAGAAGAGTGAAAACTGCATTTTTTTATAATAATTGCTATTGGATTCAAAATAATAAAACTAGAATAGATTCGCTTGCCGATGATGGAATTTTGATTGTCAATGCAAAAAATACTGAAACTTGTCATAATTGTAATAATAAAAAAAAAAAACAGAAATAAATTGTAATTATATACTTCTATTTAATAATTCAAATAAAAAAGTATAACTTAAAGAAAAATTTGTGGAACCACCAACATTTAAGAAATATTTCACTCGTAAGTTAGCTTTTAACGAAATTGTATTAGAACATTTAGAATATATAAAAAAATTAAAGTAATAAAATTTAAGAATAATATAATATTGTACTATATGGTACTATTGCTATAAAGTGTTGATAATCATAGTAATACTGATGATAATATTCATTAGAAAAAAAGAAACTGTTGTAGTAAACGGAAGAATTCAGGAGAATCTAATGGGGGAGGAGCTACACAGCTATATATGTAGCTGTGTGAAATATAATAGTACCGTTGTATTAAAGATATTTTAGTCAAATAAAAAAATAATTTGTATTCAAGTTAAAAAAAGTTTGTTATTACATTTTATTACCACCAGTCTAAACTTCTGAAAAATAAAAAAAACTTCAAAAACTCAAAATATTTGGCGTGCAAAAAAATAGTAGTAGCATTAGAAAACGTATCTGCAAAGAAAAATGTTGTCACAAGTGATAAATTTTTTAATTTATTATGTTAGATATACCTTACTATTTAGTTGAAAAGCCCTTATTGACTATTATAGTTGCGCAACGCCGAGGTATTGAGTCAACTAAAGATCTGCACCTCTCGATAAGAATACTTTCCCAAGCTGACTTCACAGATGCCCACAACTGCTCTGCATTTCCCGACTTATCTTTAAAAACACCTTTTTCACATCGCCCCAAAGATATTCAATGGGATTAAGGTCTGGGGACTGAGCCGGCCATTCTAATACCTCAATTTTATTTTCAGAAATGCGTGAGCGTGAGGAAGTCGAGATGTACAGATGTAGAAATGACGCTCGAAAGTTCTATCAAAAGGTTAAGCGTCTAACCGAGGGTTATAAACCCGGAGCGTCCTCCTGCAAGGATGAGAACGGAAACCTGGTTACAGATCCGCAGGGGGTGCTGAGGTTGTGGAGGAAACACTTCTCTACTCTGTTGCAAGGCGATAACGATACCAATACCGCCTTTAGAGATGATGTTCCCTACCCAATCGACGATGACGGCGTGAACATTCCGCCGCCTAGCCATGAAGAGGTCAAGGTCACGATTATGCGACTTAAAAACAATAAAGCGGCAGGTCTTGATGGCCTCCCCGCTGAATTGTTTAAGACCGATTGTAATGAGTTGGTAGGGCGCATGCACCAGCATATTTACAAAATATGGCTAAAGGAAAGTATGCCCAACGAT
Source organism: Sarcophaga bullata (assembly GCA_005959815.1). Lineage (NCBI taxonomy): Eukaryota > Metazoa > Arthropoda > Insecta > Diptera > Sarcophagidae > Sarcophaga > Sarcophaga bullata. The sequence continues at coordinate 7,552 of QOCX01000552.1, forward strand.
TGGAACCTCAGTGTCCTCTGTCCTGTCCTGAAAAAGGGAGACCCTACGTTATACGCCAACTACAGGGGTATAAGCCTTCTCCCTATCGCATATAAGGTTCTTACAAGCGTATTGTGTGAACGACTGAAGCCACTCATCAAAACACTAATTGGAAATTATCAGTGCGGCTTCAGGCCTGGCAAGTTCACCATCGACCAGATCTTCATACTACGCCAAATCCTGGAAAAGACCCACGAAAAACAAATTGACACACACCAACTTTTTTGTCGACTATAAGGCAGCCTTCGATAGCCCCATAAGTGATCGTGTTTTTGCCGCAAAGTCTAAGTTATGGAGAATGACGTTGAGCAATTCTTGCAGCTCCGTCAAGGTAGGAATGAACCTCATTCCTTCAGATAAGGCGATCCCTTATCACGCGACCTCTTCAATTTCGTCATGAAGAGTGTTTTGCGAAAGGCGTGAGTGCAATCGCAATGACAGCTATCTTCCATAAGTTCCAGTTGCTTGCGTACGCTGAACAACATTGCATCATAGGGCGTCAAGCGAGATGTTTCTGCTGCCTTTAGTGCTATTGAAAAGGAGTCTACGAAGATGGGTCTGACAATAAATGAGGGCAAACAAGAATATCAATTATCGACAGTAGAGAACTGGGGCGTACTTATGCAAGATTACGCCATAGAATATACCTTTTGATGTAGTCACAGAAATTCCATCTATCTCTGGCTCCGCGATTACCACGCAGATAATAACTATTTCCAGTCTGGACGATTCAAGTACAGAGAATCCTCTTGGCCAACACGGTGGCTACTCATAGAGTCTAATGTAGGCAGTGTGAGTACAAGACGACCCTTTCCTCTCCGCTGGTCGACGGCAAATAAGCACTCTACCAAGACGCTCTCATTCCATACTTGTGCTTCTTTATCGGCGCAGATGCTGGACGCCTTATTAAGCACCGATGCAGCAGCCTTGAGAGTATTCGAGAGAAAAGTCCTACGTAAGATTTTCGGCCCAGTGTGAGTTGGCGAAGATTACCGCATCCGATACAACAGTGAGCTGTATGAGCTCCTCAACGACATGGACGTTGTGCAGTGTATTAATATCCAGCGGCTGCGCTGGCTCGGCCATGTCTTTCGAATGGAGGAGGATGTTCCGGCGAGACGGGTATTTGATGCGGGGATCTGCGGAAGTCGGCGAAGAGGACGATCTTGTATCCGTTGGAAGGACTAAATCGAGGAAGAACTGTCATCGATTTGTGTGACCAACTGGCGTAGGCGCGCAAAAAGTAGAGGCACCTGGAAGGATGTGTTGCGGCAGGCCGAAATCCGTTAATCGGATTGTTATGGGCAATTAAGTACGTAAGTAATATATTAATCAAAATATTTAAAAACCAAAAGAAAGATATCAAATTTCACAATTTTTTGCTTTATAATTTTTAAGCAGTAATTTTTTGCTTTAAAATTATTAAGCAATAATTTTAAAATAAACAATTATTAAAAAAAAATTATATTTAAAATTATTAAGCAATAATTTTTAAACAAAAAATTATTAAGCAATAATTTTAAAACAAAAGTCATCGACACAAAACAAAGTGTCGTTGATAGTAGATAGGCAATAAAAAATATTGAAAACGTTTAAGCAACAATTTTAAATATAAAAAAATACGTAGACTAAGCAAGACTATACAAAAAAGCATTGACATAAACCAAAGTGCCATTCCCCAACCAAAAAATATTAACAGAAAAAAAAAATAATAATAAGTTAAGAATAATTTTAAGCAAAGTTTATCGCCACTAAAAAAAGCGTCGTTGTTCTAAAAAAAATTAATAATGTTAAGTTAACATATAACCAATACCATCAATATTGTTGCTTGGTTCGATTTTTTTTTAAAGAAAAAATGACTTTTTCTTTTTAGAAAATAAAAAAGTTAAGTTAGTCTTAAAACCAAATTTAATAAATAAAGTTGTCTCTAGGAAAACTAGAGGGAAATCAAGTAATTCTAAAACTGTTTTAAACCAAAAACGTTTCTCGTGTGGGTTTTCTGAGCCCCAAATACGGCAATTTTGCTTATTAACGTAGCCACCAAGATGAAAATGAGCTTCTTCCGAGATGATTTTTTTTGGCAAAATAGACAACATCGTGAAGTGTCTCGTTGGCCTATCTAGTGAATTTTGAATTGAACTTCGAAAGGCGTCACACCGAATTCTTTTCCCAAAATTCGACATAAAGTGGTGCGTGAAATGTTCAATTCTTGAGAACGATGACGAGTTGATGTTGATGGATTCTCTCACCCACACTCTCAGTCACAGCGTTGATATTTTCGAGTGTACGCACTGTACGAGCAAGATCACGTCTTGGGGCATCAACAATTAAACCAGTTTCACGAACTTTAGAAATAAACTTGCTTTTACCGGGCACTATTGCGCTCCATCTCTGCTAACAAATTTTATATTTACCAATTTGTCCTTGTTTTGGAAATAAATTTCCAGTGAATCCCAACGTTGCTAAAAAGTAAATCGATTCATTGCGTTCAATGGAGATAATATACTGAATTTTGTGACGGAATAGAATGATATAAGTATTGATTGAAGTCGCTGTAGTCTAGTGTGTGTTGCCTTATTAGACGAAAGGCCAGGGTTCGAATCCCCGGTCAGACATCAAAAACGAAATATGAAAAAAATATTTCTTCGGCGGCTTCCTCTCAGCAGATTTCTGGTAAAAACCCTGAGAGTAAATAAAATTGCCATGTAAAGTTTCTCAAAAATCAGTCGTTTGGAGCCGACTTTAAACTGGAGGTCCCGCCATTCATGTATAAAATTAACACACACAACATAAGTGGTGTGGGAAGCTAGGCCGCAATCCTGACTAAAGGGATGTAATGGCCAATTATGTATGTTATGTATGTAAGTATTGACAGAATAGAAATAACCGACGGTTTAAGTTTAAGCTGATAGATTGCCCACCCCATATATATATATATAACATTATTTAAAATTGGCATACTTCCAGTCGTGAGCAAGAAAAAATAAAAAGCGAGATTTTAAGTAAAATCTTTCTTTTTCGAGCCATCGATTAGTTTATCAATGTAGCCGGAACTACAAACAACTCATTTGTCGCATTATTTTTAAATTTATTTGTCAGTTCGCCTCTTAGAGCTGCATGATCACACATCGATTAATTGTTGCAGAAATTTAAGTCATTTTTATGTAAGCGAACGTAATTACTGTAAATTTGTTTGATTATTTATGGCAAGTTAAATTGGTCATCTTTGAAAAATCGTTTAAAATTAAAAAGTAGGCTAATTTGCATAAAAAATTGTCAAAGAAATATTTTTTCATAACACCTGTGGGCTGTAGTATGATAGCACAAGTACGATGTGTTGTTGTTGTTACTCTGATATGAACAGAAGCACGACATTTTACAATATTAAAACATTTCGCAATTCTTGAGAGAAAATGATCGCTATATTATAAAGATAGAAAAAAGTAATTTTTACAATATTTATCTATATTTTATTTACTTTATATCTTTGTTGTATTTTATAGTCAATAGTAAAAAACGAATTACTTTAAAGAGTACCTAAATAAATAAAAAATTCTGTTGAATGGAAGTAAAAACCGAAACCTTATCATAAAATGTCGCCTACTGGTTTGTAGGAAACCTTATACAATCTTCAATTACAAAAATTTAAAGCCAACAGCTGAAAACAATAGCGGATACAGCTCATACTGTCGATAGTAGAACTCACGGTCTATTTAGACATTTTAAGAAAAAATTCAACGAAGATGTTAGGAAATTGTGCACTGAAGATGAATACATATTTCAACAAGACAAACTAATTTAACCGTAATAACCAAAATTTAACGGAGTGTGTCAAGTGCGTGGATAATTTTTTAAAGACTTTTTAGTGAGTAAATCTATACCTCTTTTACTAAATTCAACTTATTTTATAATTGTGTTGTAAAATTAATTTAGAAGTAAATATAAAAAATATAAAAATGTTGTTGTTTACCACCATGTGTTGTTACAACTGCATTGTTTACTTACTCTAATATACTCTAATGTAAACACATAAATGGCAGCCATTACAATTTGCTGTTTGTAATTATTACATACTCAAAAATGGCTGAAGGCCTAACTACAATCTGCTAATCAAATTTCGTTCAACTCTACGAATACACACAAAACATAACATTCTAAGTAAACTTTTCTTTTAGTTCAGCCAAAAAATTTCAATAAGTACTTCACAAGACTTACAATTTACTTAGCTGTTTATGTTTTTACAAAATTAACAAACAGCAAGTAACAATATTTGCCGTTCACGTGTATACATATAAACATTATAGAACAGTAAACAATACAGTGGACATAGTGGGAAACACTTAATGTCTACATACAATACTCTCCTACTTGATATCGTAAATAGGCAAATTTAATACTAAATAAACATTTTTATAATGGTGCTGCAAAAATAATATTAAATTAAATATAAAAAATTATAAAAATTGTGATCGATTTCCTAAACGCAAGTTACAAAGCATGTTTACAATGCAAAGTTTGTGAAGTCGTATTTGAAATGTTTGGTTATCCCTTATGTTCTTTTTTCTGTTACAACTCAGTTGAATGAGGATAAGTTGTTAAAATACCGCAGCAGTTTTATTTTGTTATGATATATGGTTGGTATAATAGTTTACACTGTAAACTTTAGTCACTTTCCTCTCTGCTCTTATGTATACACATAAACAGCAACCATTACAATTTGATGTTTGTTATTATTATACAACTCACATAAATTGCGATCAGTTTCGTTTTGTACTTAAAGAACTTTTTGTCGAAACCTAACGAAAAGTTTACACAGCACGTTTGGGTTTGGCAAACGGGATTGTACGTATTCACAGAGTTGAACGAAATTAGATTAGCAGATTTGTTATTTTCCTTTCTTTCATGTAAAGCAGCATGGCCACGCAACAAATTAACTGATTCATCCAAAATTTTTAGGTAAAAAAATAGTTTATTATACTACATGAACACACTAAGGGCCATTTTTTGAGTGCGAGATTAACCTCAAGTTTAAGATAGTCTCCAGTTAAATTTAATCTTCAGTTAACTGAGTTTCCATTTTTTGAATGGGAGTTTAAACCGTGTAGAGCTGTCACATTTATAAGCAAAAATGTCAACGCTTTTCACAACAATTTGCTTTTGTATAGAAAAAAACCAAATGAATACGATTGATTTTTAAGTAAAAAAATAATTTTTGATAAATAATAAATAAATTAAGGATTTCTTTTGTCCAATTGGGCTTAATATAATTTATAATCACTTATTTATTTGTTTTATTCGGCTTTCTCTCACTTAAAAGTTTTCTTTTTTAATAAAATTTGTCAACTACTTTCGACAGTTAATCTTAAGTTTAACCCACCAACATTGGTGGTTAGATTGAACGATTACGTTTTGTACTTAAAGATTAAGATTAAGTAAACTCAAAAACTGAATACGTAGATTAAAGTTAACTTAATCGTTAATCTTGCACTCAAAAAATGGCCATAAATGAACTTTAAAGATATAATTCTGAAGTCTTGCTGTGTTAAGCAAAATTTATTCCCAGCAAATACAAGAATTTGATTAGTTAAATTGATATGTGGCAGTGCTGCTTATGAAATCAGTTATGAATACAAATAAAAAATAAAATTGAACCCAAAGTAATTGCATCAGAAGAGAATTAAAAAAAAGACGTCACAAAAGTCATAGTGTAAATCGGGTGTTAAGGAGCGTATTTGGTATTTCGGCTTTGGGTAGAACTGAGATTATATTTAGCAGTAATTAAGATTTAACAACAAAAGACGTCACAAAAGTCATCGTGTAAATCGGGTGTTAAGGAGCGTATTTGGTATTTCGGCTTTGGGTAGAACTGAGATTATATTTAGCAGTAATTAAGATTTAAGAACAATTTGGTTAGTTCGATAGTTCAATTTAGTAAACTATAAATAAAATATACTCCAAAGTAAAGACAAATAATATTTATGAATTTTCAAGGAGCGAACACCACTAATAAGAAATTCTATTAAGTCCTCGTTTTATTAAATACCGTTTTTAAGCGGCTATTTAAAACAAAAAAAGAAAATTAACATACACTGTTCTGCAAAATAAAGACAAGCAAACAAGATGTATAAATTTACACATAAATTACTGAACACACATTTCTTTTGTGAAAATATAAGAAAAATATATTTTTTTTACTGTACGTTTTAAGATACACACATTAAGCACATTTTATTAAGTTCCACATCATTGGTTAAAATATTTATTAGAATATTTTGTTAAAGACAAAGATTCCTAAGAACAGTTTTAGTAGCACACGTATACAAAAATCAATAAAGATTCCTTCCACACTTTCAAGATCTCAACATTTTTAATCACTATTTTTATTTTTAGGCTTTGAGTATTCTTAATTAATATATTTCTACCAACCTGCAGAAGACATGCTTTCGTATTATGCGAGCCAAAAAAAAAACACTTAATATATTTTTAATGATGCGTAAGTAGGTAATCGGTAGTTCAAATATATAGAGTCCGTCTATTGCCAGTGTTGCCGTTTTTGGTTATTTCTAACCAAAATTGTTTTTTTTTTCTCAATGTGTACATGTGTAAATTTTTTCTGTTTTGGTTATTTTTTTTACTAAAAATATTTAGAATTTAAGACAATAAATAATATATTGCAAGCAAACGAATTGTGCAAAAATCAACAAAGTGTCCATTTTGTTTGGTCTGCCAAAGACAAGTTTAAAAACTCTAGCTGTGACATTTTAAATACAAGTAATCTCTGTATTTATTGTAATAAAATTACATGTTTTTTAGTATTTAAGAGAGTAACTTTCTAGTTCCTTATGTTATTCCCAATGAAATACTTTTTGTTTTTTATTAATTTTTTTTATTTTTGTTAAAGACATTAAAAAATTAATAACAAATCTTACAAAACCTAATGCAAAGTATTGGAATTTTTGAATTTGAAAATTGTAGCATTTTCTTATGTTTCTTTGCATTACTTTTTGCAAAATGCAACCCTTAGTTTTTTAAAAAATAATTTTTAATATTATAAGATTTAAGAGTAGTATTGTAAAATACGTTGTTACATGTTTTTTTGTTACTTTAAGTACAAATTTTAATTAAAATTGAAAAAAAAAAAAATAAATAATACATGAATTTAAATTTGGTTATTTTTTTTTTCTAATTTGGTGATTTTTTCACAAATGTTGGTTATGAAATTCTTTTTTTTTTTCGTAGCAACACTGTCTATATCACGCATTAGTATTAAGTATCATCTACAAAAAAGCGTTTTTAATATGCTGCAAAAAAAAAAACATCTATACTACCCTAAACAATATTAAAAAATCCATATTTTCGAAAATAATAATGAAAGTGTAATAGTTGTTAGGATATAGCATAGCGTAAATAGAATTAATTAGTTAAATAGTGCAGTGTTTTATTGCGCTTCATATTCATGGAATATTTTCAATTTTAGATGCTAAGTCGTATTAATTTTACATTTATTCGAAATCATGTTTATTAATATAAATGCATTATTTCTAAAACTATAGAAGTTGAAAACAAACTGAAATTGTATTTCAGAATTATTTTTCCAGTTTTTTGCTTTCAACTCAACTTAGTTTTATTCCCTCATTTTATATTCTTCCTTATAATACACTTAATTAAATTATTTATTAAAATTTTTTAAATTTAAAACTTTTTTCTGTTTCTTTTTCATATGTTCCACAGGAAAAACGGTAATATTGTCACTCTTCTCCTTTCCTTTCTATTCGATAGTAAGTTATAATACCAATTTTTTCGAATTACGTTTTTTCTTAAATCCAAATTGCTGACTTGGGATACAAACACACTTATTTAATAACTGTGTTACTTGAAGTATTAAAATTTTTTAGATAGAAGATTTTTTGGCTCTTAGCGATAACAATTGGTAAATGAATGCTGTATTCGGAGTTAAAACATATTTTAGGTATTTAACAACTAAACTCCCCTTTTTGGGCTTCATTTCTTGCTCAATTACTATTGAAATTATTTAACCGTGGTGGATTAAAAACTGATCTACTAAGATTTCTGGTTTCTTGCCGAAATGATTTTGATTGTGGAGTTACGTCTAGGTTAGGTCAGGTTAGAGGACGTGTACTTATTAAAAGAGACAAGTACAGTGCCCGGAAGTCAAGTTGACCCATTGTACGGAAACGTCCATAAGATGAATGGATAAACGGGTTGATAGAAAAGAAGAGGAATTAGGGAAGGAAGAATAGGAAGCGGCGGAATTACACAAACTAACAAACAAACGCACAAGACAGAGCGCGACTACACTAATGAAGACCTCGCACCTCTCAGTCAGCTTAACCTAATAATGAATCTATAGAGAGACTTGATGTTGGTTCTCGACACAGAATTCAAACCCTCAAAGAAGCCCTTGTCAAGGGTATTCAACCACAACCTACTAAGGGCTGGACAGTTACTGAGGAGGTAGTCGATTGTCCCCAAATCCTCCTCATCATCGCACCACATCCTGCAATAGTCCGGCTGGGATCTGTTCCAGATCCTTGTCAGCGAACTAATCTAGCAGTGCCAAGGGTTTTCAACCTCAACCTACTAAGGGCTGGACAGTTACAGAGGAGATATTCGATAGTCCCCAACTGCTCATCGCAACACACCCTGCAGTAGTACGGCTGGGATTTGTTCCAGATCCTTGCCAGCGACCTAACCTCGCAGCGCCCCGCAATAAACCCAATAACCAACCTTAAGCTGGCCTTATCCAAGCCCAGCAACCAACATCTTCTAACACTGTCTACAGAAGACCATAGACCCATAGACACCTAAAAACATAATAACTCGATCCATTCCCCCAACTCCTCTACTTTTCCACCCTTACTCATCCATTGATGAGGCCGTAGAGATGGCAGATTGGGGGATCAGGACCAAATTTTGAATCGCCCTCAGAAAGCGAACCTAACCCAGCAAGAGCATCAACCGTCTCATTACCGAGTATTCTGTTATGACCCGGAACCCAGCATAGGCGAATAAGGTCTGGTCCAAAAGTCCTTAAGGACTCGCGTACAAGCTGTGTTCTGATAGAGAGCATTTAGTCATTTCTTTATTCCTTCCTCGGTGTTTCTTTTCCAGTTCAGAATGCTGTCTAGAATAACACCCAAGTACTTAACCTCAGAAGAAAACGTAAGCTCCCTACCACCTAACCTCAGAAACCTGAAGGTTTCAATTTTGTACTTATGCAAGAACAAAACGAGGTCCGTCTTATCGGAATTTATACTCAGACTACAGTTCGCAGCCCATGAGGATAAAGTTCCAAGCGCAGACTTCATCAGTTCCCCAGCGTCTATAAAAATTTACCACCCGCCAGAATAATCACATCATCGATGTATGCCACAACCTTAAAGCCCCTACTCTCCAGAAGCCTTAAACCAACGTTTGCCACCGGGAGCCACAAGAGAAGGAATAGTATCCCTTTGTGGGGTGCCCCTGGTTGCACGCCTAATGACAGATCATCCGTCCAGATTTGAATGGATTAGTCTATTGGCCAGCATGTGAGTGATAAACCGTACCAGAAAATCTCAATTGCAGAAGTGGTAACATTGATAAAGGCCCTCTCAATATTTAAGAAGGGCGACAGCGTATACTCACCCATAGCTAAATTCGCCTCCACATAGCTAAATTCGCCTGTCACATCATGAAGCGCGCTATCAACCGACTTACCCTTAATGTAAGCATGTTGCGACCTACTCAACAGAGACTGATCCATATTTGATCTCAAATATAGATCGATAAGTCTCTCCAAAGCTTTTAAACGAAAGGATGAGGGCGATATCTTTTTATAATCCTTAGGGCCGATGTGATTGGGTTTACCGGCTTTCAGTACAAACACCACGAGCACATCTTTCCAACCGTCAGGTATATCACACCACCGGAGACAGTCCCTATACACCTCCAGCAGATATTCATGTAATATATCAGCAGCATGCTGAATCTGATCCGAATGGTACCGGATCAGCCACTTATAGCCCATTCGACCCTATCCCAGGCAATGATATCCTCCAGGTCAAGCATCATTCCTGATTAGCTACACTCAATAGATAGTACAATTGGGAAAATGAGTGTTCAGTAGAACCTCTAGGGTTTCTTTTCTTGAGTCTGTCTACGTGACTTCGTTCTTTTGGATGGAGCCCAGGATTTTGGGGTCCCGGGCAAATAAAAGGACAAGCATCTCTATAACAAGACAACGAAATATTCGTCAAAGATCCAACTCGAACATTGATTCCAGGAGTGGAATGACCCCTAAAGGCCTCCCTAAAGTTCCTCCTACCCAACCTTCCTAAGTTTGATCCATTCGGTTCATCTCGGATTCCTCAAAGGCTTATGAAAGCCACCAGACAGTTTAAAACTGAATCTAAGGTTGGTGATCAGAGAAAGAACACTCATCTGAAACCCTCCAGTCGCTAATCATAGACCTATCTATGTTAGAGAGCGTAATGTCAATTACAGCTTCCCTAACACGATTTCTAAAAGTCGGTGTATTACCAACACTACAAATGTTACGCCTATTAAGAATAATAAAATTCAGAATCGACTCATCCTTATGTCAGCGCTGCCCCGTTGGGTGTGATGAGCATTGGCATCACAACCCAAGACAAGATGACATCTTTTCCTTTTCGCATGCTCTACCAGTAGTCCAATTAAGTCATCAGGAGGCGATGCAGCCTCGTGCGACATTTACACAGATAACAGCATCAACTCGATCCCAAGCTCATCTCTGTACACCATAGCTGTTACGTCACCAATACAAAAGGAAGGAGTAATTAAGAAGTCCAAATTACTTCCACCTAAAATACAGGTTCTTACCTTCTCACTTGTTTTATGAACAAGTAACCTATAATCAGGGTCACTCAAATCCAGAATCATATTCCTAAGGATCCAAGGTTCTTGGACACTTTTGCACTTCTATGCACCACTTTTAGCCCATTCCAGGTTTTTGGCATCACCTATGTCCGAATGATGGAATCTAAGGTGCGCTAACCCACTCAACACTACCCCACCCTTTGCCCTTAACAACTTAAGTGACGTCTAATCAATTGCGATGCGAACATTGCAGACTTTTCTTTTTCAATCACCAGCCAGGGAGTTAACAACTACCCACGAGCTGGTCTTCAATTCGTCATTCTGTTTACCGACAAGTTCAGGTATGCTATTCGCCTGTCTAAAATTGGGCGGGACCCATACCGTCTAATCGAGCACCGAGCCAGAGGTCACTAAGGGGCTTCACTGTTTCTACAATGAACTTTAGAGTTTCCTCTTTTTCACAGTCCACTACTTGATGCCTTTAGACCAACCGATGGAGGATATGCGGGCATTACTGCCATCACAACTTTCCTCCATGATAAACTCGATGACTCTTTCTTCAATTAGTTCCCGTCTTTCAGGTGAGATTTTGCGATCTAAATCCAACCTGTCTATGAAAGCCAATTGAGACTCCAGACTCCCCTGTTTTCGTCAGATCTGTTTCTCTTCACGTGATTTCCCTTGCGGGAAACCTGCATTGAATACTCCTCCACCTCTTCTGGGATATCGGATTAACGGTAGTTTCTACCCCCTTTCCTTTATCCATTGAAGAAGGAACAGCGATACTTTTACTCTTTACTGGAGGTTTGAAGACTCGTGAATTCTTCTTTAGTCCAGTTGGGAGTAAGAGCGCAGGGCCTTCCAGACCCTTGCTTGCGGCTTTAGAAGTATAAGCAATTGGTTCCACACTCCCGTCCGCACTCAAAGGTCCATTATTCATGCCAGAATCAGCGCCTCATAGGAGAACACTGCACGGGTATTTGGTTTCATACCGTGAAACAGAGCCTCTGAGTCGATCCAGCATCTTCTGCTCCTTAACAGAGAGGGAACCCATATCGCAGCTTGGAAATATCCTCAAGACAGTGCAAGCCCTGCGATACGAATTTCTCTCTTTATGTCTTTAAGTTGAAAGTTTCCGCCCAGTTTTACCCCTTTCAGACGAGATACTTTTTCTCATGCAGTCCGAATCAGAAACTGATTGCATCCTGTCTAACAAGTGGGTTTCTCGAAGAGGTCACCACCCCATTGCTCTCACTAGTAATCTGGATACGAGTGAAGGGGATCCTTTCGATGATTGTATTATTATCGTCTTCATTCGATAGTGGGGAGACAGAGTCTGAGTCCACGCACATATGTTCCGTCGAAGTGGAGATCGCTGAAGCAGTCGCCTCACTAAAGGACTCCTCAACAGTCGTCATTCTCATACCACCTGGAGCGAAATTCATGACGATCCCATTGTTGTTACCAACAATGCTCGCCTGAATTCGCGCAATGAGATGAGATGGGTCTAGACCAGTATCAAATGCCAGTTCGTCATCATGGTTCGTCATGTTAAAATTATTGTTAACTTGTTCGTCTTCCATATAATACTCACTCAGGCGCCCAGATATCAGTGAGACTGTGTTATAATATGGTCAGATTAGAACCATGACTGCAAACCATCCGATGAGTACGAGTCGCTGAACACTCCGAATTAGGGGTATAGAAATTATACGTGATCGGGTTGGTCGAAAAGATCGCTCAAGAGACATCATTTCGAAGACAGTCCTCTCACGATATTAGCATAATCTTTAGACATGCACCAGGTTGGTGATAGGTACACTTAAGCCTGCACATCGCGACAATATTGTTAGCCAGGTGGGAAGGGAGTTGCATATAATTATTCTAAGTAATTCCTAAAAGATGATTTTTTCACGTTTCAACTTTTAAAGACATTTTGTGCATCTAGTTTATCGTTTTTTAAATTGTGGTGATCCCTGTAGTTGACACTCTCTGCCACTCGCATATGTTCCAACATGCGTTGTTCAATGTCGGCGGAATACACTGTTGTACCTAATTTATTTTAGAATCTTAATAGCACATTTTATAGTTAGCGAGTTTCTTAAAAATTATGAAGAGCCTGATTTAAGTTATAGTGGTCCTTAGAGGCCAATTTTCTTAACAGTGACTCGAAGACAGGGAGGTAGATTGAAGGAGATGAGACCAACCAAATTATATTACTATCATGTATGTTGTGCGCTCACCATTAGGAATACCACCGTGCTTTCTATAGGAATTCTGTATCTCTTACAAACTTCTTTAATCCTTTCCATCCAAACCATTCCTTTGAAATGAGTTATGTCTGGTATAGTGTAATCCTCGAAATATTTGGCTCTCGAGATTACACAAGCTGAGCAAAGAAATATAAAATGTTCTATAGTTTCGATGTCTTCACCACATACCCCGCCAATACGGCTGAGGTGTATATGTAGGGCAGTATGTCCCGTAAGTACGCTCGTTAGCGTAGTTTCTCTTCTCTTCTACTTAGGGCTGTCTCAAAGTATTTTTATAACTCTTCGTACAGTATCATTGTTCCACAATAGTCAATGTGACGTTTCCGTCCACCCTCTCGGCTTGGTATTTAATGCTCTGAAAGGCTTGGTTTACCCAAGCTGTGGTTTATAATACTATAACTCTATTAACTATAACTCTAGTCATTTCTAATCACTCCTGTAGTAATTGTTTTTCGCCTTTTTACACTCCTTCTTACACTCGAACTTTGATTCCACATTCCTGCACGTTATTACCTTAAATGTCATTTGACTATCCTCAAAGATATTTAAATCCCTATACGATAAGCTTACGAAATGAATACTAGACTAGCCTGACCGTAAGACTGAATTATGATCCTCGAAGCCAAGTTTGGTTCTTTTTTATAGAGGCTAGTCCCGTTCAATCCCCATGTTTAGGGCCATCCGGGTAGCAACTATTCCCCACAGGCATTTGTGGCATGCATCCGTTTGACCAAGAAAGTCGATCCGGCATTAGAGTGATGCAATTGGTTGCTATTGATATGTTGAGCATCCTGTCGTATCACTGCGTCGGAGATCGTGAGAGACCGTCTAGTGTTCCAACTATATTTTAGTAATGTTATTTGTGGCTCTGATTGATCTCTGGCAGCGTCATATCGAACCCTTATATGTATCAGTTGGATCAAGATTGGTTCCAATGCAATGGATTGTGATATTCACATCGTAAAACTTTTCCCTAAACAACATATTCGTTGAATATTTTGAATTATTCTAATGTTGGATTTCCTCTCCATCGATGCGCACCATACTACTGAAGCATAAATTATAATATGCCTAATTACACTCCAGTGTGTCCTTCTTGGAGTGAGACGAATGACTCTTCTACATATGGACCAGCACCTACAGCCCTTTGCTGTCCCCTCTTCTACATGTTGTATCTGTAAAGTATTTGAAGTATTTTTTTGGATATCTAGGGCTGTCATAATAAGCGATCTTCGTATTTCTTGTAAATAAACATGTTTTGGTGTTATCTGGGTTCACATTCGGACCCCTTGGGCGTGCCACTTTTCTGCATAGATGAGTCGGATTCTTAAAGGCACCCTCAATATCAATGCATACTGCAAGAAAATATACTTTGTCATTTATGTAGTAGATGATTTCATTTAGAGCCGTCTCCACTGATCTTCCTTTGATGTAAGCATATTGTCTAAAACACAGGAAATATTCAACACAAAATCAAATTATTAATATGTTAGCGTACGAATTTTGATTAGCGCTTGTCGCTGTTCAGGTGTAATTAAGTTTGAGCATTGAGCGCTTCACTAAACTATATACGGGGCAACCCCCATAATTAGCTGTATGATATCCACTACAATAACCACATTTTTAACTGGCATTAATTTTTGGCCTGTTGCAGTGACTCGAAATATGTAACTCTCCACAAATAACACAGACAGAAGGTAATTAATTTATTCTTATATCGCTTATACGTAACAGGTATTTTAATGTAATAGTAGTAGGTGTACAGCAATAATTACCTTTCTCAGCATCATTCTCACCCAACCTCCAGTGCAGATTTTTAAAGGTGGATTAAATAAAACGGGTCTTTTAAGACTGCGAGTCATGCGCTACAGCGAATAATTTGTCTTTGAGCAGAGCCCTGAACCATTCTCTGCATTCCAACATTTCTACATCAACTGAGTAGGTTTTATTAAATCCCGTAAAATCACAAATCCCTGTTCACAATTAATTTGTTATTCGATAGAAACTTATCCCTGAAGTTTAATTGGAATCTCTCACTGTGCCATTCTATTCTAAAACCAATATGGTTTTAGGCCTCTGCTTCTTAAATAGAAAAACTTCTGCCTTTTAAACAGAGAAAACTCAAACACGCCAAAACGAAATATTACTATAACACAATATTGCAGCTGCACAGTGCTACATTAAAAACTTGAATATTCAGAATGACCCCACGTGCCCTTGGTTAAACCACAGTTTAAGAAATTTTGTGAATAAAACTTGAAAAATCTTCACAAAAATCCTTCGACTTTTGTGCATGCATTCACTTAAAAAACAGGGACTCTGCACCTCTCTTCTCTATACAACATTAGAAATTATTTCAATTTAATTGAAGATTCAAAAAATAAATATGTCAAATGGAATGCCGACAATTGCCGTTTGCGTTTCAGAACCATATTCTCAGACAGATCATCCGTTTACAATCGTTGTTTGAAGCAGAGTGAACTGCATTTTCCAGTATTAAACTACCTGTATTAGTTATAGTGTTGTTCATTGAGTGGACCAAGCCTCAAGGCGATTAAAGATGTGGCCGGGTCTCACTTGCTAGTAAATTTGGATGGAAGTTAAATTTTAAAACGTTAACGTGTGATAGCTATCTGATAGTCAACTAGTACATCTGTTGGCCTGAATTACCAATATGGGCACATACCTTTGAAGGAAAATACTTACTAATTACTAATTTAAAATATAAAATTATTGCATACCGTTCCCACATTAAGAAATGTTGACAAATGTCTGAGATGCGTGGCAAGGTATCAAGTTACTACGCTAGGTCTGAAATAGTTAACTTAAAATAATTTTGAATTTTGAATTGCATAATGTCTGCCACAAATAAAAAAAATAATATTATATTTTTATTTGTGCCATAAAATATGTTGAATAGTCACGTTCAGTTGAACTACCCGAGGGAAATAAAAAATTTCTACTTAGTTTATATTTTATTGAAGATTCTTTAAGTTCGATAAAATAAAAATATTTTGTTGACAAAACAAAAGAAACTTAAGAATTAACATATTGCGGTCTCAGTGGGACCTTGAACATCTTATTATAAATACAAATATGACTATTAGTGTGAAAATAACAGACTTGCTAACTGCTAAACCGAGGAGCTATGCACATACTTCTTCCTGTAATTGGGTTACGATATGTTGTTGTTGTTGGAGATCACCTCTATATTGGAACTACATATGTAGCTTAAATATGTGGACATAAAAACGTATTGTGTTCAATGATATTGTATTGAATGAGCATAATACTGTCCATTTTAAAAGCTATTACTTTATATCAATGAGCTATCATTTTCGATGTTGGTATAACAACTATTAAATAATTGTTAACTAGCTGCGTAACTGGCGTAAGGAAAATTGATCATATTTTACCAATACTGGTAGTGCAACTGCTGAAAGATTTGCTTATATGTTCAGCAGAATAGGAAGTAGTCTACCCAGCTAGTAAGTTAACAATGAAAGTGTGCACTTTTTGTACATTATCTACTGTGACAATTAACTGGATGCTGAGGGACAAAATAAGCTGTCATCGTTAGTATTTATTGATTTTTTCAATACGCATGATTGAAGTACGCGCTTCACTCTGCTTCAAAATATTGAGGGGTAGAATCGAGATTTTTGATTCTGCTGCAGACGTTGCAAATACTCATTGCTAACAGCATCTTTTGTCCCTCCCATTTTCTGTTTTGCGTGATTTCCTAGACCGGCGTGGAGACTGTAAAAATGTTTTATTAATCCGCTACATTGAGTGTTAAGGTAAGAGTAATTATAGACCTTCTCCAGCTCCAATTCATTATGAAATAATGTCAGTTCAAAATAAATATTAAGTTTCCATTCTGACACGATTGGTCTAATTTTATCAAGATGTTCGATATATAATCCAGTGATCTGAGAGTAAGTAACTTTTTGGCACATCACTAGAGGTAAGAACAACAGTAGAGGCATGCTGGTTGTTGTAAATAATTGCAATAAATAGTTTAAGAGTTTTGTTCCTATAAGGTATAGCGGTCTGATCGTAACAATAGTGGTGATGGTAAAACATAACGAATGTTGATCATACTTTAATGAAGCGGTGGTTGCCTTTATTAGATATGTTACAGTACTTGGAAGTTTTCGAAAATTGCGTCAACATGAGTCAAATTCCGATAGTACTGATCCATCCCATGAAAGATTCAATGTCCACAATTTATGAGAAAACATTTTTGACCTGACAACTGCCTGGAAACTCAGGGGGGGGGGGGGGGCTTGTAAAAATCCAAGAGGGTGGAAAATTCGTCGAAATCTAAAGCGACTGTACTTCTGGGCACAGCTTTCATTGGTATCTATTGACTTTGATTTTAAACTGAGTTTCCAGGACTACATTTAGCTAGGAATAGTAGCTGATGGGTTTAGCCGCAGGTAAATTTTTTAGTTTAGTAGCGGTTTGGAATGTTAGATTTTCCCCTGGATTTTTCTGAAGGATAAAATCCATTTATAAAATTACTCTTTCTTCGTACTTGAAAGTAAAATCATTACTTATTGTAAATATACATATATCTAAAGAATTTATTGAATTTGAAACTTCGAACGCACATCCTCTCAATCCATTTGATAATAATCTATTGGTACTATACACAATGTACGATTTCTCAACATTTTACCAATATTAAAAAGAATTGCTAATTCTTACCTTTTAATTTTTTCAATTAACCCTAATTATAATTACGTCGAGCAAATATAATCGCAATTCTCTCTGGAAGTTTGGTGCTCTTGCTTTCAACCTCTACTTATCAAATAAAAATTAAAATAGCACACGTTATTTCAGTCGCCGTATGCTCATTAAAATGTGATTCAAAGTTTGTGTAATATGGAGACAATTGTTATTCTGTATGTTCAATTTCTTCATGTTTCCAAATACCCTTCCTGATATTATGCAGCTTAGGGTTGTATTTTGTAGCACTGGAAGGTCTTTGGATACCTTAATTTGTCAAGACTGTTCCCTATAAAACTTAGAGTTTATGGTTTACAAGACTCATTGTCATATTATAGTCTTGTTTTGCTGGTGTGGTGACAAGAGATGTCGGTTGTTCTGCTGATTGGTCACAAAGCTTTGAGGATTTACGATCTCCTTTGTTTAGATTAGTTCATTTATTAAAATATTTACTTTTCTTTCTAGACGTTATAAACCTTACCTAGTAGGTTTGCTTCATATAAACCAAGGTATAGTGTTTTTTTCCACACTTTTGGCAGTGGTCTGAAGTGGTATAGGGTTTGGTTGAAAGACGCATTTTGTGGTTAAGTTGGGCAACCTTGCACCCAGGAGCTTCCAGTGTATAAAAATATTCTCTAGAAATTTAATGAAGTTGGTGACTGGCGAAAGCTCCTTTGGGTTGGGGATCTACTATTCATATTTACTTACCATGATCAGTATGAAATAATAAAATTAATTTTCTCAGTTAGTCAAAACAAATCGAGTATTGGTTTGCACCATAAAATATGTATAAGTTCTCAGGTTTGCTTGACCAACTAAATAAAATATATATACTTAGTTTGAATTCTATTGCAAATTCTTTTAGTTCGATAAATATTTTGTTCCCAAACCAAAAAAAAAAAAATAACCCGCTTATCATAATTTACATACATATGCGTTTCGTTATTTGTCTCACTCCCATTTTTAAAATTCAATTACTATAATTTCTTCTTTTTATATTCAGGCCAAGTCGAATTTATTCTATCAGGTGACCATAATTCTACAATAAATACAACAAAACAAAAACAACAGGCATTTTGTTGAGGAGTAATCATCTTGTCAAAAAATTTAACTTTTAAACTTCCATAGGAAATTAATTAAAGCAATTAAAAAACGAAATAAATTTTATATATTGAAAATTCTTATAATTTCGATTTCATGCAAAATTACACAATTGTGCAGTACCTATAAATTAAAAAAAATATTTCATGCAGTCAATAACATTTCCACTTTACGTAAAGAAAATATTTTCATATGGCCATTGAGAAAAATGGCTACTACATACGTTATTTGTTATTTGCCCTAGTTTAGGCACCTAGTTGGAGAGACCTAATTCTTTTTTTTTCTTTTTTTTGTAATTCATCACTCTCGTCTAAATAAATATAAGTATAGTAAATCTAGGTTGTAGTTAAAAAGATATTTGTATTTAGTGTTAAAGGTTTAATTATTGTTAACCATCTTGCAAAATTTTTAATATAATTGGCTTTAAAATAGTAATTCCGAAGAATTTCTATTACGTATCGTTAAGGAAACTTGCGGTACATATGAGGGTTTATGACTAATATAAATACGAAATTGATTATCGAAACAAAATACACAAAAAACAGTAGTTGTTTTGACAACGGCGATACTCAACAGCTGGTTATTTAAGGCCACCTTACATATGAATTCGTCTTGTAATCAGGCTTCGGATTTTTTTTACCAAAAACCCATTTTATGTTTTATTTGAAAATAAATAAGGCTTTTGTTTTTAATCATATATTTTTTATTTATTTACCGTTTACACAAGTACGTATGACATCTTTTCTAAAGTTTAAAGCCCTGGCTCAGACATCTCGAACAAAATTAAATATAAAAAATATTTCTTTCAGCGGCTTCCGAAGAGTTTTTCAAATCTGTCGTTCGGAGACGGCTTTAAACAGTAAGTCCCGCTACTCATGGATAAAATTAACACACTCAGCATGGGTGGTGTGGAAAGCAAGGTCGTAATCCTGACTAAAGGGTTGAAGTAGCAGAAGTAGTTCCAAAAGTTTTTATGTTTACACTCATTGTGTTTCGTAACTCTTTTTTTACATTAAAAAGTCGTTGTTGTTGACAATTGAATTTGAATTTCTTCAGTAATTCAATTAATGGAATTAAGCCATCCTAAAAAATCTTCTTTATAATACTTTAATAATTCTAGATCAGGCCTAGTGGATGGAAAGGATATAAAGTAAACATATTCGCTCAGTACCCGGTCTGGATAGAGTTTTTTAGGATTTTGTTTGACAAGATTAATCACGATTTAGTTTTACTAAAACTTGACGTTATTGGACACTCAAAAATTTATTATTGGTCAATTCACACAAGCCGTTATATTGAGTGTATTGTTGGAAGAATATACAACAGTGTATGCTTGTTGTTGATAATTTTCATGTAAAAATGTAAAAATGTTTTTTGAATGCCCTTTGGAATACGAAATACACAATACAGCATAGCATTGAGCGTTCACTAACAACCAAGTGTATTCAATACAACATATTGAATTGGCCATATATTTGCTTCATCGTAAGCAAAGCATTATTTGCAACAAGATGAGATCGAAATACAAAGCAATTCGGCAAAACAATATCCTTTTATGAAACTTTTTATGTATAAAAAATATTGTCTTCGACTAGCTCTCAAAGCTTACGGTTGATTTTGCTATCGTTTGCAAATAAAATTAAAAAAGAAGCGTTTTTGTAAAATAATGGTTGCCGCGTAATTTATTTTCAAAAAGTTTTTATTCTTGTTTTTGCAAATCAAAAAATCGCACATAAAGACAATCAGTATTTAAATTAACCATGGCTCTGGGCCCAACGGACAATCTGTCTAATAACAGGTTTTTTGTTCTTGCGGATTTCCTAGAAAATCCGTCCAAGAAAGCTAAAAGAAACCACATCCCAGCGTTACCTATTCCAAACAGCACAAATAATAATTCACCAAAATATAATCTTGACTTCGGTGGAAGAAAAAAGCAACTTTAGAAACTAAGCCCATTTGCTATAAAAAATGCAATAGAAAATATTTCAAAGGAAATAAATTCTATTTCAATGCTACGTGATGGGAGCCTACTTGTTCTTGAACGTAACTCCCGTATTGCAGAAAAGTTTTTGAAAATTCATTCGCAAATTTGTGACCCATCTCATGCAAGCTCCGTCAAAGGTGCAATATAAGCACCGTGCTTAATACATGCTCCAGAAAGTGAGATAGTACATGAGATGAAAGACCAAGGTGTTACTGACATTTACAAATTCACTAGATCCTTCGAAGACAGTAAAATTCGTGTTTCAACTAGCAAAATGATAGTGACCGTTTACCCACTATTGTTTGTTTGCTGGGTATAAGTGTAAAGTTGAACAATACTATCCCAACCCGATGAGGTGTAGAAATTGCAAAGGAAACCCAACTTGCCCATTTTGCAGCCTTCCAACACACACGCCAAAACCGTGTACCCGCATTTTCTGTTGTTGTGTTGAATAATTTTATTGAACTGAAAAAATGTATACAATATTTTAATAATGAAAACTATGTAAAGAGTACTACGATTAAAAAGTACATTAGAAAGGTAAAGTGCTGAAGTACAAAGTAATTTTTCATTCTTCTCAACATCTGTATAAATTGCTCTGGATAACACTCATGGGCTGACAGTAACTGCCCTCGTTTCGTATAAATGAAAGAGATTTTAAAAATTAAAACCAGAAACTATTGTAGTAAAGGGAAAGTAATCCAGTTCCAAAATTTACACAAAATACATTTGCTAATGTAGCCTCTGATTTTCCCACAAGACGAAAAGAACCATTAAACATCAAGACAATAAGAAACACATTTAATCAAAATAAAGAAATAAATAACAACCAACAACAAAAACAATTCCAAAGGAACCATCAAACATCCAGGCAACAAAAATCACTTAACCAAAATAAAGAAATAAATAAACAACCAAGAACAAAAACATATCACAGCATCGAAAACACAAAAATATATACAACTTTGAAAACAAATGAATTCTCAAACGAACAGGAAACAACAGAAACAAAATTCATACTAACGGAAAAACCAGAATCCACAAAACCAACATCTACTCACAAAAATAATACCACATTCTCTATTAAAATAAACACAAACATCTATTTGTCTCCAATCTCCCACTTAACTCAATCTCTTACAAAAATTGGCAAACACTTTATTAGATCGAGCGACGAGAAACCTCTCGACGAGGTCACATTGGACCTCGTATCATAGTATTAAAGTTGACATCCCAGCTCAGTACCACAACTCCAACTAACTTCAACTAACACAAGTATCAATATTATATCTTCTTGATGGATTTCGTGCTATTGCAATGGAACATACATGGACTTGTACATAACTACCCTGAGTTTCAATTACTAATTAGGGACTTAAACCCAAATATTATATCTTTACAAGAAACGCACTGTGCTTATAACTTTACACCGATTCCTCCAAAAAGTTACTCAGTCTACTTCACAAATTCAATACAAAGTAATACATCAAAACAAGGTACAGGGTATTCATTAAATCGGATATTCCACACAAAGACAAATGTAGACACAGTTAAGTTTACCATCCTATCCTTTTATATCCCACTATCCGAAGACATATCTGTTCGAGATTTGACAAATATTATATAATACTCCTGTTCTCGTCGTTGGTGATTTCAATAGATGGAATACCATTTGGGGATTGCTATACAATAACAATAGAGGAAAGCTACTGGAAACAATGATACTACACACCTTTCAACACACAATACGTTTTCCCAAATTGATTTATTTTTTTGGGGAAGTTTATATGGAAAAAAATTAATAAAGTCACAAGAAGGCACTTCCATACCTTTATAAAAGCTGTACATACACAAAATGAAACTTTAACTTACCCACTGCAAATCGCTAAATATTCTTTTGACGAAAACTTCTCATCCCTATACCGAACATCCAAGAATGTATCGAACATATCTGTGGAAAGCACTAAAGACAAAGAGGCCTTATTTTTGGATGAATCCATAACCATGGTGGAGCTTAAGAGCTGCTTAAATAAAGTTAAAGCCACATCACCAGGACACGATAGGATTTCTTATCCTATGATATAAAATCTTTCATATCAAAGTCAAACAAGATTACTAGATATCTACAGCATTATTTTCAGTAGCGGAGTCGTACCCCACTCATGGAAACTTGCCGTTATCGTACCAATTCTCTAAATTTCTGTAGGAGATTTCCGACCAATATCTTTGTTATCATGTTTATCCAAAATTATGGAACGTATCATAGTCACTAGACTAGCATGGTTCATGACCAAGAAAAAATTAATCGCAATAGAACAAGTTGGCTTCAAAGCCAATAACGGTTGCAATTACGCCCTATTGCACATAGACTACTATATAACTAAAGCACTTTCTGCAAAAAATCATGCAAACATTTTATCAATTGACTTTGAGAAAGCTTTTGATGGAATAGGTCTTCATGTCATTTTACACAACCTCAAATCTTGGTTGGTAGGGCCAAAAATCTTCAATTACGCCAAGTCATTTTTATCAAACAGACAATACAAAATTATAAATAATGCACATGATTCAAAATTCTTTACCCTCAATAACGGAATACCGTTAGGCTTCCCCCTTTCAGTGATATTGTTCCAGATCGCATTTAACGAAATAAGCAAAATTGTAAACAAATACAAATTCGCGGACTACCGCCTGTAAGCTGATGATCTGTATATCCTCTGCAAAAGAAACGATAATAACGAATCCACAGAAATTCTAGAAAAAGTCCTACTTGACATCGATAAATGGACTGAATATTCTGGTGCTAAAATCTCGATCCAAAACACGAATAAATTTCATATTTGCAGAAAACACCTTTGTGACTCCAATTGTTCTAGAATTAAAATAAATAACCATCAGATTGGAAACGTTAAAAAATTGACAATCCTGGGACTAAGATCATCTAGTTGCATTAATAGCCAGAGTCAACATAATTAGATACTTAGCAAACAAGAGTCTTGTTCACATAAATACTCTTCCTTATTTCGCCAAAGCTCTAGCTCTAAGCAAAATGGATTACGTCTTATACATTTATGGTAAAAGTAGTAAGTCCAGCATCAATATAATTAAGCCAATTTATCATCAATCAGTGAGGGCTTCGGCGTATGCTTTCAGAACAACTCCGATCAACAACTTTCTCGAAGAAACTGGTCTTCCGTCTATAGAAAATAGAATATATCATGCCAAAGCTAGAAGTCTTCCAAAACTCCTTAATAATACAAACTCAGTTATAGGCCAGGACATTAAATCCAACCTAACCTCTAAACTTCCAAAAAGATTTAAATCGGCAATTGCTAAGGCACTAGAAATGTCTTCTGTTTTTAAGATACCACTAACAACACAAAAAAAAATTGAACAAAGCTCCATGGAAATTCGACCTAAATTGTCTTCACCTCTCAATTACTAATTTCATCAAAAATACTACACCACAAAGCACATTTCATTGTATGATTTCTGAAATCAAAGCCAGTTTTAAAATTCACGGTTGGAATTTACTATATACCGATGGCACCAAATATCAACACCAATTGCCAGCTTATGCCGCAGTGGATGAAGTTGGAAAAAGTTTTAACTCACTGCAGAATCCTCTGCTATTTATCAGGCTATTCGTCTTGCACTTAAAAACAAAAGTAAGACTGCTACCTTTACAGATAGTTTATCTATTCTAAAAGCCAATTTAATAACAAATGGAAAATAATATCGCACACTAGAAATTCGCTAACAGGGAATGAGATAGAATAATATTACAATGGATACCTAACCATATTGGAACTGCTGGTAATGAAGCCTCCGATTCTTCAGCCAAATACGCCTCTACTGCACCAATCATAATGGATGGTACAATAGAAAAAATTGATATTCGACGTCACGTCGAAAGCTATCTTAAGCTCAAACTCAAGGAAACTCCCGTTGCGCATTACCATTATTCAACAATAAATCCACAGCACAACCCACTAATATACCCTACAAACATCTCGAAAAATAAAATCAAAACATTTTCAAGAATGCATCTAGGATATACCAGCTTCTCACATGATTGGTTACTAAAGAAACCAACTTCACGACCAACCTGCGCGGAATGTAAATACAATTTAACTATCAAACGTGGTGTATCAGATTGCCCTGTTTTTGAAACCCAATAACAAATATTAACAAAATATATAACTAACTAACAACTAAATTAAGTTAAAAATATAAGTAAATGTAGTAATAAGCATACACATATGTATTTATGAACCAGATTTAATAGCCCAAGTAACTAATGCTCTTAAATGTACTTAATTTCAGAATTGATGCTGTTGATTAAATTTAATAAATAAATAAATATATAATAATAATATTGTTACGTTTTTACCTCTTAAAAACGTTTAAAATATGAGCTCGTAGATTGCAAATAAAAATAAAAATAAATTTGTGTTTAATTTCAATTAAATCCTTTATTAATCACCCAACTTTTATGTGCCACTGTTCACAACTGATTCCAACAACAATTGTTTTATTTGTTATTCCTTTGTTTATGCCCTTTGCGATAAAAAATAACAATTACGACACAATTGTTCTGTAGATCTTTGTAACGGATATCTCCAAACCACGATTGGTTTACTTCACACGCAACGCGTCTTCACACAATATTGACTGAACTTCTACTCCTTTTCGTGCTTTGCCTTGCCTTTTATATAGCGACGTAAATAGTCTGATGAATGTTCTCGTAGGCGAAGGTTCTAGTCTTCGCCTTCAAGAGAATTCTATGAATGTAAACGACATGTTTACATTCATACAACAACATGTTTACATTCATACATGTTTGCATGCTTGTTGTTAGTGTAGGTTGTTTACCCTTCTCCCTGCTGTTATTGTTGTTTGTTGTTTACTTGCTTATCCCTTTTTCGTTATACTGATGTTGTTGTTTTATTCTTCTTTATTTGTCAATCAGGCAAACAAGTCCGTTGTTTTTGTTTTTGTAGCTTTTGTTTAACATTTTAATGTTAAACGAATTTACACCATTTCCATTTTCGTAACAATATATATATATATATGTATATGTATTTTGGATTCCGAATAGTCTTTTTAAATGGTACAAATTTGTTTCTCGGTTGATGCATTTATGTTTTTATAGCATTATTATTATTTTTGTTAATTTACGCTTTTATGTTGCTTCTTGTTTTGTTTTTTATGTTATAAACATGTAATTACGATAAAGATTAAAAATAAATGTTATTTTTAATAAAACAATCCCGAATTCCGGGGTTTTTAAAAAACCTTAAAAGACCCCCTTATTATTGGTCAAAGAAATGCCTATTCCCGTACTCTTATTTACAAACGCGAAGTGTATATCCTCTGTTATTGAAGATAAGTAAGACTCACCTCTTACATTATTGTCTCTACTTCGCCATGATGTACGTTGGCGCCGCAGCCGAAAGTCAAGTCCATATTGTTCGCACTTACGTGTCCGACCAGAATATAATTAAGTTCCTTGCTAGGGGGTCAACAACTAAAATCGGCACGTAGATTGAGGCAAATGCCCATCTGCGGCCTTCGAATTCGCCCACTTCCATCGAAAGTATATATATTAAATTAAGTTCCTTCTTTCCCAGGTACATGTTCTCACCTGGGCTTGTCCCGACTAGGTGAATAGCATATATCCTTTGACGCCTAAATCGTAAACACTGTTTCTATTGATCCAAGTCTTTTGGATTAGCACCACATCCTCTCGAGATCTAATAACTTTGATCTGCACCGTTGAAATATACGTCACCAGGCCTACCTTTGATTTGTGCGATTTATGTAACGAAATGAGGTTTTACCTTTGCCATATTCCTACACTGATCCTACCATTAGGATAACACTAATCTATATAGCTGTCATCAGGCTCTGCTCCAGCCTTAATAACTTTTTCGTGTATGTACTCGGTTATCATCTTCGGACTTGGTTTCGTTAAAGATCTCTTTCACGTTTACCGCCACTGTTGGTATCAGAGCCAGGTACACAACTTCCTGAAAATATTACAACTATACTCTGGCTAGTAGAGTCCATCGCAAGCTGATGTTGTCAAGAGAATTTGGTGGACTCGTAAATTCTTTCGTATTTAGCAACGCTCTTACTAAATCGAACCAATTTTTAAGGAACAGCTATTCCGTCTGTTGATGAGTCATTTAGTCCAAAAATCACAAAAATACTGGATCCACTAGCTAGTTTCTGTTTTGGAGCAGAGGTCACATTGACCAAATGATCCTCCTCATTGTCAAGCGATAGATCGGCAGAGCCTCCTATGGCGTCTAAACTGCTTGAAAAACGCTCATCTGACCCGAAAGATCCGTTTCAATTTCTTCGCCGCTGGAGGCAAAAATGGACTGTTGTCTTACCACCTCAACACCCTTAATTTTTCTTTTAATAAATTTTTCAATTTTGGTTTCATAAGTGTTCGCGCTGGTCATCTTAGTCGTAAGTTTAGGATGTAAATACGATTCCTTTATTATTGAGAATTGTGATCAGTGTAATAAGCGAAAGGTAATGTTTTATTAAAATATTTTGCGTTTAAAATATAGTATTTCATATTTTTTCCAAATCGAATTAAATATTTCATTATTGGTTTTCACCTCTTTTTCGTCGAAATATTTTGGTCCTTCGAGAAGAACTCTTCAAAAATAAAATGTTTTTATTTGAGTTCTCTCTTTTCAGATACATAGTTCAAAGGGACTGCCATATTGGCAAGTACATACAACATAAATTGATTTAAAAAAGATTTGTAGGAGGAAAAAGTGAAAATTCAAAGTGCGTTGTTGTTGTTTGAAAGCAATAAATACCACCGAGTAATACTGTGATAAATTAAAGTGCATTGGCATTGCTTTATTTGTATAATCAAAAAGTGCACAAGTCAAGGCGAATTCATTCTAAGAGGTGACCGTAATAATACAATAAATACAACAATACAAAAACAACAGGCATTTTGTTTTTGTTAAAAAGTAATCATCTTGTCAAAAAAATTAACCCTCAAACCTCCTTTGGAAATTGATTAAAGCAATTAAAAAAATAATTTTTATATATTAAAACTTCTTATGATTTTGACGGCATTCTAAATTACACTGCACTATTGTGTAATTTAAAAAATGTAAATTAAAAAAATTATTTCATACAGTCAATAATATTTCCACTTTACGTAAAACGCATTGTTTTTATATTTCCATCAAGAATAATGGCAGCTGCAAACGTTATTTCTTATTTGTCATAGTTTAGGCACTTAGTTGGAGAGTCCGAATTCTTTTTTTTTTCGTAATTTATCAATCGCGTAAATAAATACAAATATAGTAAATCTAGTTTTTAGATTAAAAGATATATGTATTTAGTGTTGAGGGCTTAAATATTGTTAATCATCTTGCAAACATTTTAATATAAGTGGCTTTGGAATAGTAATCCTGAAGAATTTCTAGTGTATATCGTTAAGGATATATGCCCTACATATGAGGGTTCATGATTACGAAATTGATTATCGAAACGACGATACCCCACAGCTGGCTTATTAAGGCCACCTTCTATGAATTCGCCGTGGCACAAGTGTTGCTTTTTTATTTTGCTTATTGCTTTCTACGTTAAGTTGTCAATTTTTACTTACCCGGTGGTATTCGATTATTGACATTAATATTTGCGTTTTTTTCTGAAATTTTGTTGTATAATTGAATTTTGATTTTTTTTTTTTGAAAAAAGTTTGATTACTTTTAAGTATATAAAATCGTTTTCTGTTTTTAATTACTCCTGTCGTAATTTTTTAATCAATCGTTGAGTACCGCGATTTCTTTTTTCTCTTTTTTTTAAGAAAAGTTTTTGTAACCCCTTTTTGAAGATTTTTTTGTGCTTTATTGGAGAAGAAAGAAAATAAAATGAAGTTTTCTATTATAGTGAAATGAAAAGAAATTTGAGAAACTTACGAAAAAATTTCAATCGTTTAGCGGATATTGAAACCTTCGTGCTTTTCCTTAAGAATTAATCTTTTTGTGGGAGGTCTTCCGCGATAGTTACGAAGACCTTCTAGCGGATGCCGAGGATACTACGATATCAACAAAGGACGTCAAGGCAAATTATATGTCGGGATATACCTTATATTTTGAACAAGTATCGTATTAATTTTTATCCATCAAGATTAATTGATAATTTTTAGTCTAAAACCGCGAACCTATCTCCTAGCACTATCCCTGTACAGTCAAAGGATGTATTATCCTTTACAAAAACCAGAAGGTGAAGCGAGGGATATAATTCGAATAATGGTTTCGACATGACTTGAAGAATCTTGTAGACCGGTACGAGAACAAGCAAGTATTGGTAAATTCCCAATTGGAAAACTTGTTTAACTTGATATTCGCTATCTTGTCCTGCAATTAAGCGATTACAGATGACAATAAATAACTGCATAACTAATTTATCCTTGCTCGGGATTGAAACACAAAATCGGGATATCTTATTCGTGTAATTTGTTCTACTCGAGTACCAAAAATTCACACTCGGTCTTTGGGAACAGTCCCAGGTTCCTACTCGTGCTTGCCAAAGTAGAGTAGCATGGATGAATTTTTAACTGCAAGACATCAGACTTTAGAAGCCGTATCTGACATTATTGGCAGTCACAACCCAAATCAAACAACAAGTCTTAATCGAAAATTGAAAAATTTTCCTCAGGAGAATCAGAAGTTTAGGAGTTGTAGGATGACCGTCACTCCTAATATACCCCTTGAAAAAATGTTGAGAATCATACTATTCAGCTGTGCTTCATGTGTTTCCGAATATTATTTACCGAAAGGATAAATGCTGCCAAAAGAAACAAAATTTGCACGAATTGTTTGGCAACCTCATATGAATTTGAAAGATGTCACAGCACTAATGTTTGTTCTATGTTGAAACAAAAGCACCATTCGCTTCTTAATCGCACTGAAGCCCCTAATCGAACTCGACTAAAATTTTAAAACAATTCAGTAAACACGGTGACATCAAGTCACTCTGCTCCCATACCAGAGTTGGTGGAGACCCCAGCAACTTCTGTCGAAGGTCGCTTATTTAGAATTTTTTCTACCCAAATACAGTCCACATCGTATTCTACAATCTCAACGACGTAAGATGTTCTTCTATAGCTGCTTTTATCTCGAGGAAACTTCAGAGAAAGCTGGATTTCTGGATTCTCTGCCCCTGCTGCTGCGACGGTCTAAACGAAGCACTAGCAGCTAATTCTACAAAAAATCTACTCTAATTCCTTGGATTCATCTACTGGCTCTGAGTTTCACTTGAAGACGGGTGCATATGTGGTCGAGAAACTTACTTTTCATAAAATTTCAATTTATCTGAAATCCCAGCTTCAGGCCTCAAATGCTGTCATATGGACCTAATATTAGGAGCAGATACATATTCAGAAATTATACTGACCGACATTAAACGCGATCCTAAGGGTTCTCCCACCCGCAGTCAAATTCGTTACATTCTATCGTTTCGTTTTTCAGTCACTTGGACTCGAATGATCAAATTACTTGGTTCTGGGAAGTGGAAGAAGCTCTTAAATATAGGAAAGAGTCGGTTGAGGATTAATTTTGTGAGGACTTCTACCACCGGGCCACTACTAGGAACCTACCTTTTAAGTCCGAATTTCCTACCAGTATAAATCTTGGTTTATCTCTCTGACCAGGACAAGTTGGCTAAGATGTCAACGTGTAGAATGGCCGAAATCATCGTTCAAGTCCTGTACGCAGCGTGAAACACGTTTGGTTTAATTGAACATAAATACAACAACGTTCACAGAGGAAATTTTAAGCAAACTTTTCCGTTTTCACTATTCCGCTGATAAGAACCAAAGGTCATCTCACAAATACTTGCCAATAAGACTCACTCAGTCGATTGATTATTTTATGTCAGAGTTCTCATTTCCCGAAGTACGCAATTTTGAAAAAGAGATATACTTTTCCTCGTAAGAGCTCTCTTCTAACTTTTAACTCTTTTATCGACTCCAATGGTCAGTGGACGACACTGAAGTCGCCGTAGTCTAGTAAGTAGTGTATTGGCTTATTAAATTTAAGACCACGGTTCCAACCCCATCAAAACGAAAATATGAAAAAAAGTGATGTATGAAACTGGGTCCATAATCCTTACTAAAGGGTTGTAATGACCAATTATGTATATGTATGAGGAAGACTCTTGTCCGGACTGTTACAAAGGACAACACTGTGGTTGCAACACCAAATACTGCTGGGGTCACGATTGTAATCAGTCTCTTCAGCAAATAATTTTCTTCCTTTCCCTCTTTTGATGTTCATATATTTTCCCTCTTTTTATTATATAATCTTTATTTTTTCCATATTTTATTATTATTTCTTTTTTATATATATTAAATACAAATAAATTAGAAAAGAATTTTTTAAACTAACTTTTGCATTTCTTTTAGCCCAGGTAGCTTCCCGTTTGCTCTTGTTGCAGTCCTGCAAAGGGGCGGAGTGTTTACGCTGATCACCTGAGTTGTAAGTTTAGTATGTAAATACGACACCTTTATTATTGTGAATTGTGGATTGTGTAATAATAATATAATAAAAGAAAATAGAGTTATTCTCGATCAACCCCCAAACGAAAGGTAATGCTTTATTGTGTCTTATATATTATAATTAAAATTTTATTTTTTCCAACTCGAATTATTTTTTTTAATTTTGGCTTTCACCTCTACTCCCGGGAAACAATGAGTGTGTTTGTAATAGGTCTCTAGACATGACGGCGTACACGGACTGAGTAACTGTAGGTATAACCCATGCCCTGGCGTTGGAGGTAAATTGTTAGCGATTAGCATACTTAAACACATACTAGTTATCAGAACCCCTGCACTGCTTCCAACCACCGTGTCCTTAGATTGTGTCCATATTTGTTTTACTTACGAGAGCCTCTAGGTCTGTAGAGTTGAGAGTAATGCACAGGTCATAGTCACTTAATGAGTAAATACTCAATTCCGGCTACCATCCGAGATTTTGTTTCTACTTCCCCCTAACCACCACTTGATGATGCGTTCGATGATGAGAGTAAATAAATCAAAACAATCCACGCTAAGTTTTCTTCTTTATTTTTATTCCTTCTTACCCCTTTTTTCTCCTGCTCTCCCTGTCGGAATCTAATTCAATTTTATGTATTTTGTTTAGTTCAAATTTTTATCTTTTGCTCGAATATCAAACATTTTGTTCACCTATACATATTTTTCTGTTTATATTTAAATTTATAAATTTGTAATTTTGTGTTTTTTTTCTTTTTTTTCTTTTTGTGATCTTTGAACAATATTTCAATAGAAATAAAACTTAATTAAATAATGTTACGCTTTTAGATTTTGTAAAACATTTCATTGTAGTGGATTCAAAGATTGCAATTGCAATAAAAAATCCTTATTCGTTTCGGCCTGAATTGATGTCAAATATTTACGGAAGTCTAAGGAAGCTAACATAATTTAATGGCAATGAACTAATATTTATAATGCATTGTGTATGTCTGTCATCTACTATCTTATGTGTCCACATTACAGCGTTTGTGTTCAAAAGTAAGACTGAGGAAAGTGCTATTACTATTTTATCCAAAGACACGTGCACTTTTTAAATATAATAAGCTAAGAAAGCGTACGTATTACCTGTAGATGGGTATGGCACGCGGTTTCAAGACGTTCTATGATTGTGTTCTATGGTTTCGATTGCAAGATGTCGAAACACATTTTGTAAAAATATAAATCCTTCAAGGCGTCGTGATCAATGTATCAACATATTTTGTGGGAATTTAGAATTAAATTTAGACAACACTACTACATCGAAGGAAGATCAGTGAATAATGTACATGAAGTCACTGCAGAAAGATATCTCTAGATGACACAACATATTCAATAATATTAAGATCGATACTATAATCTCATATTCAGTCGAGTCTCGGGTGAAACAGAATGAAGTCGACGCAGTCAAGTATGTAGTGTGCTGGCTTATTAGACGTAAGGCCAAGGTTCAAACTCTAGGTCAAACATCAAAACAAAATATGAAAAAAATATTTCTTTTGTGAATTCCTCTCAGTAGATTTCGGACAAAAACTCTGAGAGCAAATAAAATATGAAAAAATAGTTCTTCGGCGACTTCCTCTAAGCAGATTTCTGGCAAAAAAAAAATTGCCATGAAAAGTTTCTCAAAAGTTTCCCGCCTCTCATGTATAAAATTAACATACACAATATAAGTGGTGGGAGAAACTAGGTCCATAATCCTGACTGAAGGGTTGTAATGACTAATTATGTACATATATAAGGAATGAAATTAATAGCGTAATGTTATCAGTTGATATGTGTTGTTATTTAAATAAATAAAGGACTTAAGGAGAAAAAAGATGATCAAACGTAAATAATTTACATATTTTATTTTACTTGTAAAGATCGAATCCACGATAA
>QOCX01000552.1:41015-128017 GCA_005959815.1 Sarcophaga bullata
AAAAAAAAAAAAAAAAAAAAAAAAAAAAAAAAAAAACACTTGCCTGCTCACACCTATAATACAATAGGCAATTATGTTCTCTGTTGGTAGATGCATAAACAAGTGCACCAATAGAAGAATTATGAGCCTCCAAGCGTTGTTAATTATGTAAAGAGAAATGAAATGATATTTGAGCCATGAGTCAGAGAACCATCTGAATGCTTTATTATAATAGAGGTAGTGTTATCAACTCAGTTGAGTGTTAATTTTTTATTGTTGTATTATCGATTACATGCCAAAAACAAGGCTTTTCATATGTGTTTGATGTTACTTTTAGTTAAGATTTGTCATTTTTAGCAGACGAATCAGATTTGACAGACTATAGACTTAAAACAGAGCAACAAATACATGTTGTTTTTGGCACAATTCAAAGCGAAATGAGTTGTTTTAATGCTACTCTTACCTGTATAATATGTCTTGATTATAAGCCTTCAATACATTCACAAAGTGTACATTGTTTTCAATACAAACTATTTTATTTTAACAAGACATGAACAAAATTTTGTTCCGAAAGCATGGGTGAATCCAGTTTTAATGTGAATACAGCAAAAATGTATATTGAATGATTCAATGAATCTTGAGCAAACGAGAATGCATTCAAACCGTCCTCTGATATGTGTGTCCATTAAGAGTGTGGTGATTTATTTAAATACTACTCAGATTAACTATTGTAACCACACACTCTTATACTGCCACTGTCATTAATTTTGAAATCTCTCCTCTTTAAGTATTCCGGTATTCTTAATTTAGTACCACAAAACGTGGCTTCTGCTTCTAACGCTATATAAAATAGATACCATAATCTGAATTTAAATTTATATTTTTGCACAAATTCTTTTTTCATATTCTTATATTTATATAGGTGCTCTTGTGACAAATGAAATTCATATGTCAAATGTAGCCAAATATGAGCGTGATCAATTGGAAATTAAAATTGTATTTGTAACAGATTTATTGCAATATGAGAATAATTTGAAAAATGAAACTAAAGTCAAATTGGACTTTTTGCCCCAGAAAAGAGAATCTCTTAATTTTCATTTGGAGGAAAAGTATTATTGAGTCAATATTCGCAAATCAGCTTATTCAATAATCATTTGACTTGACAAGTGGAAAACAACAACTTTGTTTTGTGAATTTGTAAATTTGTGTCGAAACTAAAAAAAATGGAAGCAATTTAAGTTTTTAAAAAGGACTGAAAAAAACTAAAAAAAACTACAGTTTGCTTTGCCAAATAGGGCTGGCTGACTGGCATCGATTCCATTCTAGATTTATTTATTTTTTACCTATTTAAAATATAAATTAAATATTTTTTATAGCAAATTATAAATTTAACACTAAACCTACCTTGACGTGTCAAATTACTCCTTTTAAGATTTTTTTTCAAAACTTCTTGAATGCAACATATTAACCATGGTTTTTGACATTTTTAGCATTGGCTGGTATATTCCGCTATAGTTTTTGTTGGCTGACGGATGAATATTTATTCCACTCCAAGCGAGTATTACAGTAAATTTCCAGTTTAGTACTATTTTCTTAATAAAAATTCTTATTACTATTTTACTAATAGTTGTTATCCCCAAAATTTCAAAACATTCAAAATATTTCAAAGCATTAGAAATTTTAAGTAATCTGGATAAAGAATATCGGAATATAGTGAACAGAAACTATGAACTGAAAATGAAGTGGATATCATAAAACAATGCAGTGATTTGTATGGCACTACGAACAAATGTGAATAAAGGAATTGAAGAGGAGAAATGAGTAAAAGACCGTTATTGAATTCAGCTGATGGCACAATTCGCAAGAAGGTGAACAAAACTCGTCACTTGGACGACCTCCAATTTATAATATTTTTAGGAGTTTGTAGGCCAAACAGCGTATACCAAACGAATATTGGGAACGCAATAGAATCTTATTCCTTCAAACTTAAACATATTCATTGCTTTTCTATAGAATAGAATAGATATATGCTTTCCTATAGTAGGCTTAGTAATATATGTAACATTTTAAAGACGCTTTAGTAGGAACAGAAATACATAAAATATCGGTAGATTTAGTGTTAACATAAATGAACTTACCTTTATTTTGTTGTCAAATATCAACAATATTTATTCGCATAATTGTAATGTGCTCACTAAACACACTTATAACAGTGTTGCATTTAATGTTTTACTCAATATTATAACAATTTTCGTATTTATTGTACATGAAACATTGAGATCAATGATGGCTCTTCTTGCGACTTACACAATAAAGGTGCATGCCTGAACACCATATTAGATGTTAATTCCACGTTCTCGGTACAAACGAACGATAATAATTTCAATTTCGGACGTGCTTACGTTTTCATTACAATAGTAGAAGCATATGTACACATCTGTTGAAGAGATCTGCATGAATGTCAATAAAACGCAAAATAGTTCATTCACTTTAAAATTTATTAGTGTTGTGATCTCATTCATCTTTTAAAGTGTGTTAAATTTGGACATATATTTGAATACTGTATATCAACAACAGTATACATTATTTTATGCAATCATTCATATGTATATAGAAAATCATAGCACACCAAATCAAAACTACAGTAAATGATACATTGTGTTGTGAGAATCATTGACTATTCTTGAATTTATTTTTACATTAAGGAGAAAAACAAAATACAAACACCCTTACAGCAACAAATAAAATACATTCTCTATTTAGACCACTAAATAAATCAAATTTTACATTTGATTCCGAAGTTGAAGCCGATCCACTTCTTAACCTTCTCTCGTCTTGAAACGACGAAGTTATTAAAAGTGAATACCATTGGTTTCCTATGAATGCATGTGTTTTGTAATGAATGCAAAATTGAATCACTAATTGAAAATATTGCTACGCTGTATAGTGGAGAGTTACAAGAGCATTCATGCTGAAGGGAATTAATCATTGGTAAATAAGTTTTTCTCTGTGTGATGCAATGCGTGTATTGTGTAACACATGTAACACAGTATAAGCTGTATTTACTGTGAGTGAATACAGTAATGAAGGCCTTTAATCTGTTGATGAATTATTATCTTATGTTTATATCTCTTCTTTTAAACTTCATCAAATTTTTTATAATAGATTTTATTTAAGCTAATTAGTATGTCAAGTTAGTAATGTATTTAATTTAAATATTTAATAATCACTAAATACATATTTCCCTCTCAATGCATTATATATGTTCTCAATAGCAATATTACTTCTTCAAATCAACGGTAAAATCATTCGATATTATTTGAGTGTTCTTTTTTGTTTAAATTTGTTATTATTTGACTATAAATGATTTAACGTTAAAGAAATAAATTTATTGTGTTAAAAACTGTTTTTTATTTAAACGTTTATTTAAATGTAAACAAAGAATTTATGTATCAATTAAAAAATTTTCATCTGAGCCAAGATATATTTATACATATAGTGTTATCAACAGAACTGAATGTTTTTTTTTATTGTTTTACTGTCACAGACATGTCAAAAATAAGTCGAAAAATTTGTTTATGTTTACTTTTTATGTGTGTTGTTACTTTTATCAAAGATTTGCCATTATAAGCGGGCGAAATAGGCAAAGCGAATAAAATTTGATAATCTCGAGTCTTGAAAAAAGGCGATAAATACATGTTTTTGGCAAAATTCAAAGAGAAATGAGTTGTTCTGCCACTACCTATATAAATATATCTTAATCTGAGCTGATAACACCGCCCTGTATGAATTGGTCTTGGTTCGTCCTAATTTTTACCGATAAGCTATTTGTTATTAATTATAGGTGAAGATTTAAAGACTTTTCATTCACATTCACATATTCAAAAACATAAATAATAAAACAAAGCTGAAAGCTGTAATTTGAAAATGTAAATTTAATTATCTGAATTATCCCAAAAACACTTTGCTTATCTGCAATAAAATCCGTAGTCCCAAAAATTATTTTTTATCTCGTATTTTAGTATAGATTTTATAATATATAGACGGCGGATATCGTTTTCAAGCATGATAATGACCCCAAACAGATAAATTTACAAAAAAATGCTCAACCGCTAGAAAGGTCTTGATCGGCGGATGCAGTCAGTCGATATTAACTCCATCGGAAAGTTCTGAAAAGCGATGTTCCTTGTAGTCTTGGAAACTTGGAAAACTTATTGCCCCTAGTGCGAACAACGTGAACCAAAAATGGTAAAAATTAGTTGCTTCCAAAGAAAGCTCTACAAAATATTGAGAACAAAAAAAAATCATTAAATTTATTAAAAAGAAAAGAAACGAAAAAAAACGTTCACAATGGCAAATTAGTTACGTTTGGTTATTTTTCAATAACAGTACATATTTCAACAAATTTGTTGAATCGAATAGAATGGTAAACTACTACTAAGGAAAATTATATCGACTTAACTGAGGATGCAAATAATAAATTTGCAATAATATTTAAAAATTATTGCAAAGTGGAAACTGAAGTTCACTACATAATTCTTTGATTAGAAACATAGCACCACTAGTTATCAAGGTGGTTGCGTTAAAATCTAGAATAATTTTTTTACTACAAGAAATTCGGTATAGGATTTCAAAAAGCAGGAAGTTGTTGACTCCATTATTTCTAATTAAAGTTTTGGAGGTCATTCGATCCTTACCGGAATTTGATAGAACCAAAATAGATTA
The DNA here is from genome assembly GCA_005959815.1 of Sarcophaga bullata. Classification (NCBI taxonomy): domain Eukaryota; kingdom Metazoa; phylum Arthropoda; class Insecta; order Diptera; family Sarcophagidae; genus Sarcophaga; species Sarcophaga bullata. The sequence goes on from QOCX01000552.1 coordinate 45,720, forward strand.
TATAAAGGAAGTATTTATCTGACAACTTTTTCCTTGTAGGTTCTGCCAAACAGTCTTTTATGATACATATCTTTGATGCAAAAATAGTCACATTAGATCATGAAGTTCACCTCATTGAATAAGAATTAAGTATTTTTAGGTAGGTAGGTAGAGGCTGCTGTATACCGGAAGAAATTTGGTGGACACGCTTAGATATTTTGTCTTCAAGTTTCGCATCCACTCGCAGCTTTTGATGAAGCGAATCAGACTGCCAATGTGAGTACGTGAAAGTTCCTCCACATCATCATCTTTTCTCCTCCGAAATAGTGCGGGGTGTTGTAGTCGCCGTAATCTAGTAGGTAGTGTGTTGGCTTATTAGATGATGGCCAGGATGGCCCCTGTCAGATATCAAAAACGAAATAGGTAATAAATATTTCTTCGGCGACTTCCTCTCAGCAGATTTCTGGCAAAACCTCTAACAGTAAATAAAATTGCCATGAAAAGTTTCTCAAAAAATCTGTCGTTCGGAGTCGACTTTAAGCTGCAGGTCCCACCAATCATGTATAAAATTAACACACGCAACATAAGTGGTGTGAGAAGCTAGGCCGTAATCCTGACTGAAGGATTGTAATGGCCAATTAAAAAAAATAGTTCAGGAATGAGCTTAATAAATGTAGAATTGTCTTCTCTTCTATAGATATGGAGAAATAGATTGCTAGGTTTCAAGACCAATGCGCCTTACGTTCTTAATTTATTTCCTTAGTCATAGCAATCGTTTTCTCAGTTTATAGTCGACTCTGAACTACAGATTTGTTTTTGAAAAACTTTTCATGGCAATTTTAATTACTCTCGCAGTTTTTGCTAGAAAACTGCTCAGAAAAAGTCGCCTTATATGACTTTCAATCATGCGGTTCCCCAAAATGCCCCTCATCCATACAGAGTGTGCTTCTTTGGAGTTTAATCGTAGATCGGGCTTTGTATCAAAAATGATACATATCAATTTTTGGAGCTATATAACTTTAATTTCGAAAAATTTAGATGCCTGATATTTTTTAATTCGTTAGTATTGTTATCGCCAAATATAAAAAGAAAATTTTAAACAGAACTCAAAAAATTCAAAAAAATTCATTCGGCTTTCCCAGGAATTCTTTGGTGTTGTATATTTTTTGAAGTTTTCAAAAATTTTGTAAAGTTTTATCGTAAATAATACATACAATATTATGTAATATTCCAGCTGCTGAAGACTCTGAAGAAGAAGAAAACAGAAGCTCGTCTTCTGAACTAACGAAAGTATTGGCAGCAGAAAACATGACAATAGGATGTTTATCGCCAAAGATGATATTACATGGAACAGAAAACCGTATTCCTTTAGTAGTTTAGGAAGAGAAACTATTACCAACTTTCACGCAGATTGCTAGCAGCTGTTTCTTCAAATGTTGTAGAATCTTTGTTACTACTCTTCTTATATTTATCTTACGTGACAGGCAAACTTAGAAGAAAGTGTTTCGTCCAATGTTTTATTTCATAAATTTTACAGATGATAATATTTGGGTATTTCAGCTTTTAATAATCCGAATGATTTTGTCGCTGTAGATCAGTAAATAATTGAATTTTATGGTCGTTATAAATTTCGTGGTCCACCGAAATCGAATTGGGGTTTTAGATTCATGTGCATGCTAAGTGTGTAGCAGCTACTTGTAGCAGTATTTGGGAAATCTGTATCCGGGAAACCAGAGAGGAATGAAAGAGAGAGCATTGTTATTGACATAATTGATGTTCTATTGCAACGGGAAACTTTTTACCTCACATGACGTTGACAACAAACTCTTCTGACAAAATATAACAATGGTTTGTACCACTAGGTTTCACATAGCCCTCAATTCAGAGCGTTACTGATGCGAGGGACAATAAGCTGCCCCATCTAAACAATTGGAAACTTATAAATCGCCACAAAGCAAGGGTACAGATGTCAAATTATTATCATTTAGAAAAAAATAAAATCAAGCTGACATGAAGCGTTTGATGTTTACGTACAAAACCATGCTGCAATGTACGTCATGTCAAAAATTTTGGCGCAAATTTCCAAAAAGTGATAATAAAATGTAATAATATAAAATAGTTTTATTAAAATAAAATAAAATAAATTAAAATATTAAAACTTTTTAACAAAATACATCAATAATCGTGACAAGTATGTATCAAAAGTGATACATAAAGTAGAATTATGAAGTTTTTTAAGGCTCGATCTACGGTTAAGCAGACTTTCTAAAGTGAATTCACAAAGTGAAGAATTTATTGGAGAGTTCGATGGTTGTACCATACCTGGCTAGTCGTTGTTGAGATATCTACGACAACTATGAACCACCTTAGAATTCATCACGTTTGAATTTAGTGCTTTGAAAACCGTCTAGCTATCAGAAAGTGTGGTAATACCACCTTCGCGGAAACTTGCATCCTTAATAAATTTAACTTCGCCTTGCATTACCGTGGCGGAACACGGATTCAACAGCGTTATGGACTAGACTATTTAACTCGACTCAGAAAAAATTACCTCACTCACTAAAGGTTACCCTAATATAGTGAGAGGACTGATATTTCTTAGGTGATTTTTTCGACCTGCCCGATAACGGTACTCTGGAGTGTTAAGCGATCCGTGCTCATCACATGGCAATCAGGGGTCTAATCTGACTGTATTATAACGGAGCCTCACTGTTATCTGGGCGCCTTAGTAAGTAAAAGATTTCTTACCAAGTCCTTGTCATGTTAGCGGGGGCTATGGAATGATCGGCCTCCCATCCCCCTCACACATGGGAACTAAATGGCCAAAAAACGAACCGCAAAACAAGAATATAGACAAAAATACTAATATTATTAATATGACAATCTTGCAACTGAAGCTAGACATGACCCGTCCCTTCTCATTGTGCGTATTCAGGCGCACATTGTTGAAAACAATAACGAGATCGTAATGAATTTCGCCTCAAGTGGTATGAAGGTCACGACTATGGAGGAGTTCTTTAGTGAGGCGACTGCTCCAGCGATCTCCACTTCGAATATGTGCGTGGAGTCAGACTCTGTCTCCCCACTATCGGATGAAGTCGGTGATAGTACTATCATCGAAATGCTTCCCTTCAGTCATTTCCAGCTTACCACTAGGAGCAATGAGGAGGTGACTTCCCCAATTAGAAATCCTTTCGCCAGACAGGATGCTTCTAACCCAATGGTGCAATCAGCTACTGATTCGGACTGTATGGTCAAAAGCATCCCATCTGACAAGGAGAGAAAATCTGGAGTGAAACGTTCCGCTTTGCATAAGGAGAGGAATTCAAATCGCAGAATCTGGACTGTATTGAATCGATTTGCAGTTAAGGAGTAGAAGATGCTGGCTGGCCACAGGCTCACTGTTTCATGTTATGAAATCAAATACCTTGGTGGTGTCCTTTCTCGAGCTCCTGACTCTTGCGAGAAGGGAAGTTCCTTGCGTGCGGATAAGTGTGTGGAGCCAATTATTTCTACGTCTAAAGCCGCAAGCAAGGGATTAGAAGGTCCGGCATCCTTACTCCCAACTGGTGCAAAGGAGACCTCTCGGGTCTTCAAAGAAAAGTAAGGGTGTAAGTATTCCTTATGCTACGGATAAAGGAAAGGGGATAGAAACTATCCCTAATCCCTTATTAAGAAGAAGGGCGTAAGGTTGGAAGCGAAGAAGGGCACATCGACAGCTCAGTCTTCTCCCTGCGGTTCAAAACGTCCGAAAAACAGATGAGACTGGGAATTAACCGAAGGGTTAATTCAATTCGCTTTCATCGACAGGTCAGATTTGGATGGCAAAATCACTCCTGAAACTAATTCAAGAAAGGCTCATCGAGTTTATGATGTAGAAAACTTGCGACGGAAGTAATGCCCTTTATCAGATGGTCCAGAGGCATTAAGGTCTTGGACTGTTAAAACGAGAGAACTATAAAGTTCCCTGTGGAAGCAATGAAGCATCTTGGTGAACTCTTAATCCGACCTCCATCTGCGCCCAATAGTGACGGTATGGATCCCGGTGATGCCAAGAGGAGGTGATGCCAGAGGAGATTGAAAGTAGTGTTGATTAATCTGTATCACTGCGAAGCCGCCTCACACAACCTTCTAACTATCCCGCGCTGCCTTGAAGCTCATATCGCTCTTATCCATCATTTTTGAGCTATCCTGATTATAGCTTACTTGCTTCTAATACAAGTAATAAGGTAAGAACCTGTTTTTTAGATAGTAGTAAGTTGGATTTGTTAAGCACTCCTTCCTTTTGTATAGGTGGCGTAACAACCTTGGCGTACAGAGATGATCTTGGAATCGAACTGATGCTGTCATCTGGGTATATACCCTCTGAGGCCGCAGCTCCTTCTAATGCCCTCTGGTGGAGGAGTACGCGAAGAGGAAAAGACGTCGTCTCGCCTTGGGTTGTGATGCCAATGCTCACATCCAATGGGGAAGTACGGGCACAAATATTGGGGGTGAGTTGATTTTGGATTTTATCATTCCTAATGGGCTTAATATTGTATGTAAAGTAACCGTGTTACGGAATTTGTAATTGATATTACGCGTGGATAGATATATGATTAGGGACTTAAGGGTGTCAGGTAAGTGTTTGTTTTCGTATAATAACCCCTTATAGGCATCCAAGAAGAACAGAGTGAATCAAATTTAAGAAAGCTGTTGAGGAGGAACTTAGAACTCTTAAAAGCTTGTCCCCTTACTTAGCCGGGTAAAAGGGACTAGCTAGCCTGGTGGAATATGGGAAAGGTGAAAAGGTCAGGCGAAGACCTTGACTGGCCTGCATATATATAGTTTTAATGAATATAAAAGGGAAATTAAGCGCCCAAAAAGAACAATCTAAGTTTCTGTGAAAGTATCGAGTGTGTTGATGATGTGGCTCGTTTCCATAGGATGTTGCCTAAGTACCCCGAAATCGTAGGCTTCATTCAAGAGAACAATGGCGCATGGGCTATCTCGTGAACAGAAACCCTATATGTTCTACTGAACACTTATTTCCCTAATGATGTGGATCCTGACAAATCTTCGTTGCAAGTAATGTTGGCATGACGCCCGGCTTGGAAGAAATCATTACCGGGGATAGGGTCAAATGGGCTATAAGTAGCTTTGAGTCTTTTAAATCGCCTGGTCCGGATGGTATCTTTCTGGCTCTGCTTCAGCATGATATAGGTGATTGTCTCCGGTAGTGAGGTCAGGTACATTAACCTGACCGATGGAAAGATGTGCTTGTGGTGTTTATACCGAAAGGCGATAAACCCAGTCAAGTCGACCCTATGGATTATCGATCGATACCGCTCGCGTCATTTCTTTTGAAATCTTTGGAGAGGCTTATCGATCTGTTTTCGAGTTCAAACATAGATCGGTCTCTGTACGTCACAACATGTTTACGTTAGGGGTAAGTCGGTTGAGAGCGCTCTCCATGATGTGACAGGCTTTGTTGAGGCGAATTTGGCTAGGGGTGAGTACACTTTGTCAACCTTTTTAGATATTGAGGGGACCTTTAACAATGTTGCCACTTCAATTGTACACGATTCACTTATATATATACGTACCCCATATTTTCTGGTACGGTTTATCACTCAGTTGCTGGATAATAGACTGATCCAATCGAATCTAAATGAATGTTCTATCGTTAAGCGTGCAACTGTGGTACTCCATAGGGTGGAACCTCCCTTTTGGCTCCTGGTAGTTAATGTTGGTTTAAGGCTTCTGGAAAGTAGGGGCGTTAAGGTTGTGGCAGATGCCGATGATGTGGTTATTCTGTTAGGTGGCAAATTTTTGCCTTGGATAAGACTTTCCAACGGAAAATCTTAGATAAGGTTCAACGGATTGCCTCCTTGAGTATCAGTGGAGTGAGGAAGAGTTGTCCTCAGACTGCTCTTGATACTATGCTCTATTTGACTCCGTATTATATGTACGTCAAGCAGTGTACAGCGCGAAGAGCCGTACGTCTGAGGACGGGACTGGGCTTTTCTGAAGGAGAATCAGATACCAAACTTTTCCTCCGGACCATAATTTGGTTTTTCAAGCAAAGGTATACACGATCAGGGAGTAATCATTTGGTAAGTTTAACGACAATTAGAGCATTGATATACAGAAATACCAGATCAAAAACCATTCTTGAATGTAAAAAGGCGGTTATCAATTACTCCAGGTATGGAACGCTGCATGTTATATGGATTCCTAGTCATAGTGGGGTGATTGGAAATAAGGGAGCGAATATTCTAGCTAATAGATCCTTGGTAACCCAATACCTTTAAATGAATTAAGGAAAAAGCAGAAAGTAATGCCACAGTGGAAATATTTGGCACTTTACTAGACACAACTCATCTCAGAGAAATGGACTGGAAGAAGTTAAGGATGTTGTTGTTGCACAAAATGCAGATTTTCTATGGAAAGTAAGGTGGTATACCTAATGGTGAGCGGACACCAAGCCTACATGATGACTTAGTTGTATGAAGACTATTGTTTGGTCTCTTGTCCTTCAATCTCCTACGACTGAGATTATACAGCCGGCGCTGAGGGATCGGTCTCGTAAGAAGAGCTTAAGGGATTAAGTCGGACAAGACGGAGATATTCTTATTTACTAGTACATATAAGATTGCTGGGTTTAGACGAATAGGAGAAAATACTTAGGAATATTTAGAAGAGAATTAGGAAAGATTTTAATGCATGAGCAAAAATTCCATGGTTGGGAGCTGGGGTAGGTAGGAGTATAGTACCCTGGATTTCCACCTGGGTTGTTAGACCTGTTCTTACTTTTGAATGCACGGTATGGTATGGAATACGTTGAAGAAAGGAATCATAAGGAACATTCTTTGAAAAGTACAAAGATACATTTCCGCTGATCACAAGTGTCAGTAAAAGTAGACCTCGGGCAGCTTTGAAAGTCATTTTGCATTCCTCCCAACTGAAGAATATTTGAAGAAGGTGACAGAAGAGCCTCAGATTATCAGTTTGGATTGTACTGGGTACCTGGTTATTGAGGCGTTACTGACAACGAAATTGCGGATGAATTGACAAGATTAGGTTCAAAGTTGAAGGCTACAACGGAAAAAAACTCGGTGAGACCACCATTAGGATTTTTCTTTAGGATTGCTTAGGAATGTAAAATGGACTGTAGGGTTACAAGAGCCTTATGAGCAAAGCTCAATCCTATAGGAACAAAACTAAGTCGGAAATGAGTGTCTTTACAGAAATACCATCGAGAAATGACCCCTTTAGATACGGAATTAGCAGATGGAATAGAGATATCTTTAATTTCTGTAGGCTATGTGAAGAAGCAGAGGCAACGGTGGATCACTTTTTATGCCATTGCCTTTGTTAGCAGACTATGTAGGAAGTGAAGAACTGCAAACTTGAGAATCTAATTGAGTTCATAAACGGAATCGACTGGCTAGGGAGATTCCTTTATAAGGATATTTAACCTCCTCCCGTTTTCTTCCCTTTCCTCTTCACCTTTTCGTTTTCTTTTCTCTTTTTCCGTATCCTTTTCTGTTATGATGAGTCTAAAAGGACCAATGGGTAAAGGCGTGAAACTGAATAGACCGATGCTCCGCTTTTCTAACCTAATCTAATACTTTTATTAATTTTATTTTTTCATAATACATTGAGCACATTTCAACTGTGCCTAAAAGGAATAAGCTCTACCTTTATAATCAATAATATTATGTATCAATATATTACCTGACCGAAATATTTTTTTATCCTCACTTCGATTACTAATCTCGTCACATGCTTGGTGTCGGCACCAACTTCGGTCAACATTGACACCTTGATCATTTTTTCCTATATTTAATTCATTCTGATCCAAGTCATCTTTTTTTATAGCTTTATGTAGTCGAACCTCTGCTAAACGTTCCTCAATCTCCAAGTCTTTTGCAATAGTGTCCACTGGTTTTGCTGACCCGAAAACTTTTTCTGCTGAAATCCCTTTACTTTTCAAGTCGCTTGTTTCAGCATCTTTATGTTCTATATCAGCTTGCAGCTTAACATCTGGAAGTGGCAGCGTACGTGGCTTTAAAATTAATTTTGGGCGTTCAACAAATTTTGTTCAAATTTTGAAGACTCAATTAAACTAGAAAAGACTCTGATACGCCAAGACCCAGCAGACTTGTTATCATCAGATAAAGATTTCCTATCTCTACTTAGTCGCCCTAGTCTAGTGGGTAGTGTGTTGGCTTATTAGACGAAAGGCCAGGGTTCGTATCCCCGGTCAGACATCAAAAACGAAATATGAAAAAAAAATATTTCTTCGGCGGCTTCCTCTCAGCAGATTTCTGGCAAAAACTCTGAGAGTAAATAAAATTGCCATGTAAAGTTTCTCAAAAATCTGTCGTTCGGAGTCGACTTTAAACCGGAGGTCCCGCCACTCATGTTTAAAAAATTAACACACACAACGTAAGTGGTGTGAGAAGCTAGGCCGTAATCCTGACTGAAGGGTTGTAATGGCCAATTTTGTTATGTATGTATCTCTATTTAGATTGCAAACATAGAAGAATCCTTCTTTTTAATATTGTCACATCTCCAATTTGTTGAATCCCTATCATTGATATTTCCAGTTAGCGATTCGCAGCCTCGTCTGCAGCCGCGTTGCCTTGTATTCTGTTCATTTTCATTAGACAAATAAATTCTTATCATACGCCCTTTTATTGTAGGATCAGGTATACTCAAAGACTGTATTAAATCATCCTTTCAAATTCTACATAACCAAATCCCCTCACTCTTCCTGTTATTCTCTTGGAAGTCTTATGGATTTCACCTGATAGGTATTAAAATAATCATATACATCGTCTTCTTTTACATCAAACGGCAAATTTGTAAGGTAAACTACAAAAGGAGCTTTATGAGTTATAGTATTATCATCAAAAATTCTATTAGCCCGAGGAGCCGTGGGAAGCTGACAAACTACCATTAAAACATTTCCACCTTCATCACTGTCTTCACCATCAACATTACGAATATTTTTAGCCACCTGCGTAGTACCCACAGGAACATCACCATTCGATAGAAATGATTGCAAAGATATAACGGTTCCTTTATTTTTCTTTCCTTTTTTTCCTGGAAAGTAAACAGAAGTTAAATATTATTATAATAAATAAATTAACTTAAAAGTCACCAGATGAATCGGACGAAACTTATAACACAAAACTTTGGTTGTAATAATGTAAAACATTTACTATTTGTATGTTAGAATAGTGGTCGTTATCCTGAATAACAATTTTTTGGTCCTCTCTAACAGAACGCTGCCTTACCCGGAATAAATAATACAAAGTGAATGTCGACGTCGTGCAACAAAATCGTTTCAGCTGCATAATGTAATGGGTTTTTTTCAACACCACTTTGAGGATTTTGATGAAAATGTTTCCCTGAGTTCTGAACAGAAAAATTATGGCGTCAACGTAATAAACTTCGAATAAAGCAGCCATGATGTGGGATGGTTAGATCAATCTCCACTACGTCTGGTGAAAGTTCTATTAAAGTTTTCTATGTTGACGAGTTTATGTTCACCGTTGTACCACGTTTTTATTTGCGTCATCAAAGAACATCATAGCTAAATATATAAAATTCTAAAAAAAGTATTTTATGTCTCAGACATTATAAGAAGTATGATAATTTTATATTTTTGCACATAATTTCTCCGTTACGGACGGCAATTGAACCTCAGTTGCGTTAGCAGTTGCCGAAAATGTATTCTTTATAGCAACTATCAACTAACAACTTTTAACTTAAGTTGCGATATTGGTTGTGGTTGCCTTTAATATTTCTATAAAGTGAAAGACGGTAAACTGAAAATTAAGTACACTTCTATAAAATTTTAATATTTTTATAAAATAAAGAAAACATGATATATTTTAAAAATATATATAAATATGCGCACCTTAAAAAATAAAAATATTATTTTTATTTCTAGAATGGAAAAAGAAATAAAAAAATAGACAGTGATGTACGCTCTTTGCGGATAAACTTTCGTTTATCCAGAAACAATTTTCCGAGAAGTTCAACGGTCACGACTCACCAATACGTACATCCGATAAAAGACAGGTGTAGATAATTTTAAAGCAAAATAAAAATATCCCGCAATAAGAGTTTTCTTTACTGGTCCGCTGGGCGCTGGTCCGTAACAAGAAGTGACTTTGGCTCCCATAGAACAGACTGCAACTTGAACATACCCCGTTAATTACTTTATTGCACTTATGTTTTATTTCATATAAATAAATTTGCTTTTATAGATTCAAATATTTTATTTACGTATATTTCCAGTTGCCAATCTGTAAAAATCATATTTCCTTTTCATTTGCCATGCATAATACTAATTTATTTGCCAGTATTTTTATCAATTCAGTTGCCGTCCGCAATTGAGTCATAAATTTATTTTATTTAGATGTAGCAGTAAGTTTTTTACTTATTAATATTTTTTAGAACAAATTATAATTTTAAATATTTTATGGTATGTGACCGCTAACATGGATTAGAGTTTGTGAGACATAGGCAACCATTTTTTCTGCATTTTTTGAGGGAAAGTAGAAAAGCCTAAAACTCTTGATCACATTATTTGTTTCTGCGCTGGTCGAGATTTCTTCAACTGGTTTGGAGAATAGTCCGCTGTTAAGATATCTGACTTTGAAATCTTAATCTCTGGCAACAGTTGGCTAGTGTGGGGACTAGTTTCTAATTGTTGTATTCTCTTTTATTATTTGTCTCTCTCCTTTGACTCTGGTGCTAACTTATCCCCAATATTTTCGTGTTTCTTTTTTAGTTAATCTTTAAACAAGCGCGTCCCCAGATGGATTATGAGGGATGAGTTATGAGAGATGAAGTCTCTTCGGCCATAGATTGAATAGGTATGAGGCTAGTTTTTGGAAGCCAAAATGTCGGATAATAACCACAATATATTTTTCATGAGCTGATTTTGTTGATCAAAGGTAGACAATGTGATCATTCTCTATTAGCCTAAGGCATCCCGTAGAAGTATGGAAATATCTAAAAAAAGTAAGTAAAGTTACGATGCAAGCAATCAGAATCGGCGGAGGGTCATGTACCCCCGTAATCCCTCGATCGTGACCAAATCGTTTCGGAAGAATATACAGATAGAAGCTCAGAATCTGAATTTGCAGACGACAGCCAAAATAATACCATCACCTCAGCTAACAAAGTCAACAAAATGAATGGCGAGGTCAGTGAAAGCATCTCGTAATAAACTACTTAATGGAATCCGAAATGAGTACTCTAATAGAAATCATGAGGTGTGATAATGTCTTAATGATAAAGCTGATATACAATCGTGTGCAAGCCTTTTAAAGAGATGAATAGAGATCAAAGGATATTCTCTCCATGCGACGGCGATAAGCTGGAACTAGTAAGGAAAAAATATATCCCTATTCACATCACTACGGCCTTGGCTGCCAGAAAGTAATGGCAATGCGTAAAGTAATTGGAAGTGTTCCACAGAGAATGCGATCCAGATGGTACTCTGTTCGTGTTGTGCCTAGACCAGGACTCTATTCACAGTCTTGTTAGGGCGAAGGGTACGGATTTCTTTCCGACAAGACACAGATCGGGAGACCAATCAGACATACTTGCCCATCCGAAAAGTATTTAGAGAAGGATGAGGAGGCGACTACTAAAATAACCAACTCCCAAGAAGCTCGACTTTTGGAATGCCAATTCACTATAGGTAAATTTTATCAATTTTTGTGGCAAAAAACAATTTTTCTCATTTTCAAAAAACCTTTTTTTGTTTTGGAGTTTGATAAAAAATTGAATTTGATAAAAAATTCAACTGTTTCGCGGGTGTTTACAATCATTGTTTGTGAGCAAAGCTTAAAGGCAGTATATACAGTGTGATTTGATCGATTTTTTGAAGTTCTCTAAATAGGTGAAAAACAAATATAAATTTAAATTAAATATAGAAAACAAAAGTAATAGAGAGTGCTTAATAGTTAGAAAAATATTTTGTTAAAAAATTTTTTTTGTGAAAATATTTATGACATTATCTTTAAATTATTTTTTTTCTGAAAATTTATTTTTGGATAAGCTTTTAACGAAATGGTCGAATTCGGCCTCGTTAAAACGATGTTGCGATTTTTTGTGTTTTTTTAAATATATCATTTTTTTAGGCATCCTCCGCTGACCAAAACAATTTTTTAAATTTTTTTTTAATGAAAAAATAAATAATTTCTAAAAAAGTTTCTGCTTAAATTTTTGTTTATTTATTTTTATTTTTTTTGAGGTTTTAGACAAAAAATTTAACATATTTAATAATGACATTAACAGTTTTACCCACTGAAATCAGAAGATATTTTATAATTGAATATTAGATTCGCCATTTTTCATTTGAAACATTTTTGTTCAGATTCGGGATCAGCATCCTCAAAAACCTTCAAACACTGAAGTAAATCTGTAGAAATTTTAAAATTTAGGTAGCCATATTAGATCCGTCATTTTGATTTTGAACAAATTTATCTCATATTCGAAATTAGCAGCCATAAAAACCCTCGTATACTGATTTTCATGTAAATCTATAGAAATTCAGAAATTTAGTTCGCCATATTGGATTCGCCATTTTGAATTTGAAAAATTTTACCTAAGATTCGAAATTAGCAACCTCAAAACCTCTGTATACTGATTTTCATGTAAATCTTTAATAATTTTCAAATTCAGGTCACCATATTGGATCCGCCATTTTGATGTTTGTAATATTTTACTGCAGGTTTTAAATCTCCATCTTCAAAGATTCCCATGCTGATTTTCATATAAATCTGAAGAAATTTTAAAATTTAGGTTGCCATTGAGAACTTGAAAAATTTTACCTCAGATTCGAAATCACCAACCTCAAAAACGCCCGTATACCGATCAGAAATCAGAAATGAGTATTCAAAAAGATGGGTAGCATCGAACCATTCTTATAATTTTTGACACTTATTCGTACTTATTTTAATATCATGGTACCACTACTCATATTCAAAGTTTGAAGTCCTCAGCATATTCATACTTAACAACACGTAAACATTAACAATAATCGCAAAATGAGTATGATTCTCGTACGAACACTAAAATACTCACTACAAAGTTGTGAGTTTGCTCTGCTTGCCGCTCTGTGTTTTTGCTTGTGTCGCTTTTTAAATGCAACAATAACTGAGACTGTAAAGTTTGGTGAATGATTCGAGTCACTCGAATGATTTATAAGTATTATAAGTATTTTTCTAAAATTATGAATCTAAATGAGTAGGCTTATGGATAGACATCAGCTCCAATAATCCCCGGGGGTAAACATATTCGGCTTTTTACACACATAGACCACAAACATCAACAATCTTCGTTAATCTTCATTCAGTTGTTTGTCAGCATCTAAAGAAGAAGGTTGATGTGGCTTTTTAAGGTTTCAATGGTACACACAAAAAAATATTACAGTAGGATTCACTATTTTCCAATGAGATTCATTAACAACAGTGAGAAATGATCTCCATTTTCCGAAGAATATTTGTCAAGTCTTTAGGGATTTGGCGCTGTAAATTTTTCTATATTTTCCACTACGTATACGTATTATTAGGTTACACTTGAAAATATTGCTAACATTGTACGCATACTCATTGCAAACTGTACTTATAAATCAACGCTGTAATGAGTACGAGTGACTCAGGGTAGTTAAATTTCAATACTGTAGCCTCACTTATATTCAAAATTTCATAAGCGCTTACGAGTAGCGAAAAACGATTAATTTTTGATCTGTGGTACCGATTTTGATCCGTGTTCAGTGATTCCTTATAAATTTGTTCAGAAAATGTAATCATTTTACCTATTTTTTCCGCTGAGGAGGAGCAAATGCACCTAATCGCAGCATATAGGAACTCGTCACTGTCCCCTTAGCCACCAAATCTCCCCCTCCTCTTTTTGACTCCTTGTGCCCACTCCGTAACTACTATAGTATTACTTCGAAGTGGAGTCCTTCTGGCCATTTGGCCCCTTTATACCCTATATCCGCGTCCGGATTGCGCAACGAGATCTGAAAATGTGTTCAAACGTCCATTCTAATTCACTCATCTAAGTCAGGTTTTTTAGCTTTCCAATTTTCCTCGCTGTTCAGAAGTATTCGATAGTAGAGTCGCCGACTTTGGCCTTAAGATTTGTTCTTTCCAAACTCCATCGCTCACAGTGAAAGAAAGTGTGTTCAGCCTAGTCAATCGACGCATCATCATACATACAATTTGGTCGTGCCATCTTCCCCATTTTAAGCAGATATTTACATAAATAACCGTGTCCGGATAATAGATATGTTAAGTAGTAATTAACCTCCGCAAATTAAATTTCCTCTCAATCCATCCTGTGATATTTGGTAGAAATTTTGCCGTCCATCTACCACTTGTTTCAGTGTTTCATCTCTCTTGCCATTGTTGTATGGTTCTCTTTCTGGCATCGTCGACTTACCGTCTCTCCATGCACGTTTTTAGCCTATAGTTCTATACGCCGATGCCACCATCAGTGCAGCAGTTCGTTGTACCGACGATAAAAGTTTCATTCTACGACGGCCTTTAACGCTTCTGCTCAGGTCTCACTGCCGTAAAGCAGAATAGAGTTTGTAACTGCCATTATCAATCTGCGTCTACTCTGCACAGGACCGCCAATATTGGCCATATGCTTACTAAATAAGAAGCCGACTTTAGCGACCTTGGTTGCAGCGTGTTGGATCTGAGCCCAGAAGGTCAGTTTAGAGTCCAATCAAATGCCAAGATAATTGACTACATTCTGTGTCGTCGAAGTGGTGTCGCATATCGTGATGTCAATTTGCAGTGGTATACGTTTCCTCGCGAGAAATATCAACTCTTTTTCGTTGCGAGTTTGAGTCCTCGGAGCCACGACTTCGTTTTTATTATCAACTGGTTGACCTTTCTTCTATCCTCTTTGAAATTTCGAGCCACAATTACGGCTACAACATTATCGGCATATCCGTATGGCATCTCGATGCGAAAGATATCGTCATACGTTATGTTCCACAGGTCAGGGAAGAATTTATCCTTGAGAAGAATTTGTCCTTGAGCTGCACCAGATGAAATTTGGTTCCTCTTACGTCCTTCGTTTGTATCATAAATAAGCTCTTGATCTCGTAAATAGATTTGATTGATCTTCAGGAGATAACCAGTAACAGAGAACACTGTTCTCAAAGCATCAAGTACGTCAACCCATTGGAGGCTGTTGCAAGCATTCCGGACATCTAAAGTCGCCAACAGAACTAACTTCCGCGAAAAACGGTTTCCGCTTTGGGCAGCCTTCACGCTAGTCAATACTTCGTTAATGGCTCCCACCGTCGATCTACCTGCTCTAAACCCGCACTGTCTTTCTGAGAGGCCACCTGCATTATCCACCACTGTACTCAAACGAAATTTCAGTAGTTTCTCAAGGAATTTTCCAGCATGCACAAGGGCGGGTACGCAGACGCTTGCGTAGGATCACCTTTCCTCTTACTTATCAGCATTAGCTCTTTCATCAAATTGGGAAGACGCCACTAATCATATCCAAGAGTACCATGGGACGTTCCTTGGCTATGTGCTACCGTACTTCCGAAGGTACTCCATCAAGCCCTGGAGCCTTATTGCTTTTCAAACTTCGTTCCGCTTTTTGAAGCTCCTCGATGGTGAATAGAGGTGGACTCACCTCTGAGAGCGTTAGATCTTCGTCTACTCGTTGCCCGTGGTCCGGAAAAAGCGTGTTTACTATGTTAGTCAGTTTGACAATCCAGATTAGGAAGGGGAACATTTGCCCCTAGTTTCTTCATCACTAATTTGTATCCCAAGCCCCATGGGTTGTTATTTAGATCACCTCGTAGGTCGTCCCATTTTGCTTTCTTGCTCCGGCTAATGACAGTCTTTAGCTCTTTCCTTGCCATCCTAAAGTCTGCAGTTTCGTCTAAAGCAGCACCAGTCCATTTTTCTCGAGTAAGTATTCGTCTTTTCCGCAAGCATTTTCGTCGTAGTTCCGTTATTTCATCTGACCACCAGTAAACTGGTGTTCTCCTTCCCTTTGTCGACAGTTTCGGCATTGCATCTGAGCGTTATGTGTCCCATAGTGTAGTCCACCAAACCTAAGTTATTCCCATTTAATTGGGTCCGATCAATACTAATAGTACTAATTTCAATAGCAGAGGGATAGCACTGATGGAATATCTCAACATTAATGGTCTAATCACACTTAATAAAGGTAGCAAACCAACTTTATTAAAAAAATTTGTGTTAGACATAACAATCTGCTCTGAGAAACTTATGGACGTGATCCAAGAATGGAGGGTCCTTGATAAATACTACCTCTCGAATTATGGATATACGATTCCAAAATATTCAGGAATAATATGAAGACCAATTGTATAAAATTTGAAAGAATAGTGAAAATTAATCTAGGGTGATTTAATTCTGTATTTGATGATAGGGTGCAATTGATTACTGTGTTCTATTTAAGTCTCTAAATGAGAGTTGTCCACTTAGCTAGAGAAAATCTTTTCAGGAGAAATTCTGAGTAAAGAAGAAATATCGAAGAACTGGAAACGATGTCCGCAGGGTTTTTAATAAAGCGAAACATGGAAGCTCACAGCCTCACTGAAAAGTTTATCAATCGAAGCGACAGGTAGACAGTGTCGAGAGCGTCTCACAGTTTAAGAAATTCTTACCTACAACCCACATCCAGACTGATATGTTGTTTATGGAAACGTAGTGTGATGCGAACGTTACCAACAAAGGCTTTAGGAACAATACCCTTTATTCAATACTCTTTATTCAAACAACAGAGATCCGGCTTTAGGAGATGAATCAATCAAAGTATTATTGGAACACTTTACAATCTCTACCAGTTATTCGACAGAATGGTCAACATATCAATAACAACCAATTGCATCAGTCTAATAACAGGGGGTTACCGCGTATTTCGATTCGAAAAGTAAAATTCTTCAAGAGCGATTTCTGAATCGAAAGCTAAACCATACTGGGTAACTCGTTCAAAATGATGGCAAAGTTGTATTTATAAACAAATAGGATATTTAAGGAAAACTTGGGATCACTGCAAATAAAATGTCTAAGTGGACTAAAATTTCCCATAACAAAATTAATAAAAATACATAAATAAAAAACAATATCAGAAGAAATTACTAAAAAAAATATTGTGTATTTATTTACAAGAAACAAAATAAGTTCAAATTACTGGAAAAAGGTAAATTTGTTTGTTTGGCTACAGATATTTTGAATAATCTATTTGTAAACATTCGTTATGGATAGTCTCCGTAGTCTAGTAGGTAGTGTGTTGACTTCTTAGGCATAAGGCCTAGGTTAAAATGACCACCATCGACAGTGCACCATATAGTAATTATGATATGCAGCGCTCTAATGCATTTATGAGCACACCCGTCTTTATTAAATCAAAATTGTTTTGGAGTATAATTTTATATAACAGAATAGTCTAGTATGTAGCTGTAGACTTATTAGACACAAGGCCTAGTATCAAACCCCTGATGAATATGAAAAAATATTTCTACGGCGACTTCCTCTTAAATCTCAGTTTGGGGGCGTTCGTAAATTCGGAAAATTTGTGCACCATTGCGGCAGTTACGCCAAGTTTTGTTGCTAATGTGTGATCAGCTGTTGCAGAAGCTTTGCTACTGCACAATAACTTAACAGAATTTGCTTTTTAGAACGTTCTGTAAAAATAAAAAAATGTGCTCAAAATTAATAACAAATATTATTGAAAATTTAGACGGTGCACCTGACAGCTTTCTATTAAATTATAATAAAAAAAGAATAAGGAAAAAATTATTTTTTTTTATGTTAAATGTGAAATCTTCCTCGGAACTAAAAATATAAATATTAAAATTTTCTATAACAATATCGGTTAAATTTTATTACTTTTCCATTTTTCTGCAAATAAAACATTATTTTCTTTTGTTTCTTTTAGCTTTTATTTCACGAAACTACAATGTTGGTTTACCGCAAACTATTGTAACTGAAATCAAATATTTGCGACAGCATTACCATTTGTCTGCAAAAAAAAAAAAACGTTCGACACAAGTCAGTACTACCAAGTATTGCATTTGTGAACATTTTATTTTTATTATGCAGCAGTGTTGCACAACTACTGCATTTACGAACGTACCCTTTCTCAGTTCTCTGTTTTCTGGCAAAAACCCTGAAAGTAAATAAAATTATCATTCAAGTCTTTCGAAAATCTGTCGTTCGACTTTAGGTCACGCCACCCATGTATAAAATTAACTCACACAACATAAGTGATGTGAGAAGCTATGGGGAATGTCGCATAAAGAGAATATTCAAATGCGGCAAAACGAGATCTTTTGTATGTTCACAGCAGCAACTTGGTATGTTATATGCTCCAAAAAAGTACATCGAGATTTCCAATAAAACAAATACTATGTTTACGAATGAATTCAAATATGAAAGTTTGATTTATTTCTGGTGTTTATTGGTTCTAAATAATTGTAGTTTTTACGACTTGAATAATTATTGTTAGATTCAAAAAATAATATGAAAAATAATATAAAAAATAATAAAAAAAACTGCACTTTCTTCAACTTATTAAAATAATGTTTTTTGTCCCGTTTTCAATATAAAAAGTGGTGTTAAACATACTATTCTCTTTCGATTCAATCGATTTAATAATAAATTTTCGATCAGTGCGTAACTGAAACTGGCAAAATAATTACCCCCAAAAGAAATTCTAACTGATAGAATCCTTATTAAAACTGAATACTCATTTTAAGAAGTATATTTGGATAAAAAAATAAAGCACACATATTTAATTTTCTCATAAACTCATTCGATTTTACATTATCCAAATGAGCATAGCTAATAAAAGTTATGCTTCTGGAGCAAGAAACTTACTTTAAAAAACTTTAATTTAATTTTACAGAAATAAGACAGTTATTTCATAATTTCATTTTTTTTTAATAAATAAAATCTAGTTAAGTCTTATAAATTATACAAATAAGTTTCTCCTCAAGTATTTGAAACTAAAGCTTATTTCTTAATACAATACTTTTACAACTCATCGTGTTCATTTGATGGATCTTCCTGAGATATATCTTTATCATCATCATCATCTTCATCATCATCATCAGTATTATTATTTTTATTATCTTCATCTTTCTTTCTTTGTTCTTCATCTTGGGCTTCTTTCATTTTTTTCTCGCCGGCTTGTGTAATTTTAACTTCAGATGCAATCTTAGAAGCTAATTCAATATCGTCCGTAAGAAGAATGTTGTCAAAAATAGTTCCTGATTTAACTTGCCATAAATCGAATCCAACTGTACATAGTTCTTTACGTAAATATAAGTTTGAATCAGGAACGTAGTCAGGATTCTCTATTTCTGGATGTTCCCATGCTCCTTTATAGTCAGGATTATCAAGTTGTTTTGGCTGCCATTCACCTTTGTACTCTGGATTATCAACCATTGGAGGTTCCCACTCACCATCCATTTCATCATCCCAATCTTCAGGCTTGGTGGCATCAGGATCTGGAATATGTTCTGGCTTATCCCAATCTTCTGGTTTCTTGTCATTTGGATCAGGTATTGTTGGCTAAAATATGTACAGTATTATTACTTTTTAAATAAAAATGAAATGTAAAAAAAACTAATAACTTTTTTGATTTAAATAATAAATGGGCCAAAGCGAATTCATATAAGATGGTGTTGTCAGCCCAGATGATAGTAGCTTTTTCATATGCTAGTGATTGACAATGTTTTGTTTACGTACAGTGGGCAAAAAAAGAATTGTACACTTACTGAACCTCATTTGAACAAAGAATTATCTATAAAATGAAATTTATTGTTTTTAAGACTAAATAATACCTCAAAATCTATATTTTTATTATAAATCAAAATATTTCTCTATTGGTCATTTATAAAGAAAATAATCGCCTGAACTAAGAGATTCAAACATTTTTAGGCAAAAAAAAAACGTGGCAATTCTTAAACTACATCGACCGAATTCTCTAGAAAGTCGTCTTCAAGAAAGTGCTATTTAATAATATATTTGTTAGTTTTTTAAAATTACATAAAACAATTTTTTATAGGTGAACACATGTTTTTGCTCACTGTATATCTTTTATCTGCCTTATGGCTCCCAGTATCCCCCGAAGTATGACTACCTCTTAGTGGTGGCGCAAACCAGTCCGTATTTAAAAAAATAATAATCAAATTTTTTTTAAAAACAATTAATTCTGTCATACGACAGAAGTGAAAATTGTCATTTGACAATCTAGCGCCCAGAAAAAAAGCAACAAATACATTTTGTTTTTGTTAAAAACACTGCGAATTGAGTTGTAATTTTGCTGTCACCCTATTGAGTACGCTCTTCAATGGACTGAAACAAAAATACTGACGAATACGAGAGTGTAAAGCCTTCGATTTCAAATATTAGTTTTCAGTAATGGAGAAAGACATTTTTAAATGAAATTATTAAATTATTACTACTAGCGCAGTAATAACTATTTTTTTAAATTTAGTGTTAATTTAAAGCTTATTTTAAATTTTATAACTGAAATAGCGCAATTCAAATTTTTTCTTGATTTAAGCAATATCTAATAAAATTTCGGTCCAAAAACATTTAAAAAATTTAAATTTCTCTTCTACGTTACAGTTTAAAAATCAAATCTTGTTAAATATCAAAGTGAAGGGTGGTCCGTGGTAAATTTATTGAAGATGCCTGACCACAGTGTTTTCCAAGGAGGGGTTATGGCAATTTCAAAAATGGTAAAATGCTTGTTGGGTAGCGGGATTTTACTTAAAAATCTCTTGATTTACTCTGTCAGCCAGACTGCGATTAAGTCCCTAACGCACATAGTTTCAACGCCCGTCCTTGTCCATGATTGCCGAGCAAATATCAGGGAGACTGTCTTTCACCTTATGTGTCAATATCCCGTTCTAGTCATAAAGAAAGTTGTTTACCTCTCACTTTTTGACTTCTTTGACCGAGCTCTCTAATATAAAGATTTGCTGTAATAGCATTTTGGACACGGGTTGGTTTCCTTTAGGGAATGTTTGATTCCCGGATGAAATTGATTGTGGTATCACAATTGGCCTAAGTGGGACCTCTTCATTTAAAGGTGGTCCGTCACCTTACCTAAACTGACCTAGTGTAAATCATTTAACGAACAAAAACTTAAGGACCTTAAAACAATCCTTTTGGATTAATAATAATAAATAAATAATAAATAATAAAAATGATATAAATAAAAATAAAAACAAAAGAGAAAGTCATAACGCATTAGGATAGATTGCGAATTATTATAGCAATCACGAAACCAATACAAAAAACTTCCTTTGTTAAAAAAGAGTATTACAATTACAGTTTGAACCAATATTTATTATATGTTTATTTATAAATACAAAATTGGTAGAAAAATTATTTAATTTTGTTGTTTGGAAATTTATTTCATTTTCATTATATTATTTTTATATGTGTAAACTAGTATTATATTTGCTTAGTTGCGGTAGCCGTAATCTAATGAATAGTAAGTTTGCTTACTAGAAAAGAACTCGAAAGTTCAAACATCACTTCTGACATGTTAAAAAAGAAATTTAAAACAAAAATATTTCTTTAACACTCCCTCAGCAGTCTTTTTTGAAAAGCTTTGAGTATAAACTAGTTGCCATAAAAAATCCATGTTGTCATAGATAAAATTATTATCTTACTACATAGCGGCTATAATGCAATATTATAATTCTACATCAAGTAAAATATGAAATGTCTGTCTGTTAGCTATCTCAAGTTTTTTGAGTTAATCACATATCAAACGCATTGCTATCCTTAAAGTTAGCAACATGTAGCTGTTTGTTTTCGCTTAAAATTTTCGCATCCAAGATGATAAATGACGACAAAAAACTGCTGGGACAAAACGGCTTGTACCGACAAATTCCGCTAAAGTTGTAAAGAATTTTCAGTGCCGTTTAGTCCAGCCATTATAGTTGAGCGGTGACGTCAATAAGTGAAATATTTATTAATATTTGAAAACTTTACGCAATATAATTACATTTGATATTATAATCATTTTGATTAAATTTCAGATAAATTATCTAGATTGATGATTTTATATTTATATTATATATATTTATGTTGATAATTCAACACGAAATCTTTATCTTTCCAACTTTTTAATGAATCCCTCATCACTAAAATTTAATATTCTTGCAGTTTAATCAAAAAATGTTAACTAAATTTTGTTAAATCTTGAATGTTAGCATCATGTTTCTATATTTGAAAGAAAACGTGTATCAATTTATTTTTGGGCTACACATCGAAAAATAAACAAATTTTTGTATGGCTAATGAAGCTGTAATCATTAAGGTAGCTACCACCTCTTCAACTTCGGGGACAAAATAAAAAAACCTATTATACCATCAAATATTTTCAGGATATTAATAGTAAATACTAGACGTGTGCACAAAACATTTGCTAGCTTACTCTTCACTAAATGCAATACTGAATTGTTATCTTTTCTGTTGCTCTTGATTTTACGAGTGCACTGAAATGTGTATTTCTCTTTTATTCAAAGTGTACTACTGCAGTTATTGATCTGTGAAGTAACGGAAATATGCTTTGTGTTGTAAGAGCATATTTCACTACTGACATTAAATTTTCAGTATTGTCAAACGAATTTCAGTAGTGTTTACGTTGAAAAATATGCGTACATAAGTGTATCTATACCAGCGATTACCATTTCATAGCACAATTGTGCAGAGAGAATTCACACACATTGCTTATGCCGTGTTATTTAGTTGTCGATCAGACTGCGACGAGTGCACATGTTAGCGAATGATATGCCATTTTTTCAGGTTTACACTGAAAAGATGTTCGGCTTCCGAGAGCAAAACATTCGGCACTTTCTTGTTCATTTTTTCTTTCCAGTTTACTGGAATACAATATTTTTGGTGTACACTTCACACAACTGTCTTTTAAACTGTTGTACAATGGTCTTTGTGTGCACTAGTTTTTTTGCCACTATCTTTGCTTCACTCTTATTTGTATTTGTTACTACAATCAATATTCGCTCATGAGAAAAATGCAATACTGTACACTTTTAAGCGTCTTGTGTACACGTTTAGTAAATACATAACTATATACAGTGGACAGCAAAAGCCTTAGTACCCGAATACATTTTAGCAAATTTAATGAACTTTAACCAATAGTTTGTATAAAAAAAACTTATTAATTATTTCCTTAATAAATTGCAAACTGTCCACGCCTAGTACTAATATAAATTACACTACCACCACCATGTTTAACCGTTTCTTGAGAAAGAGCTCTTCATTTCTTTTTCCTCCGTACGAGTCAAAATGTATAATTTTTCACATTATTCCGAACCTCATTTGATATGCTTTAGTGAGGAGAAAGAAAAATAAGGAGCTCAATCCAAAGAACTCGCGTGAAACATTTAAGCATGGCTTCAATAGTAAAATATTGTGGTAACTGGTGTGGACAGTTTGGAATTTGAGGAAACAATGAATTGGAGAGAGTATTTAAACATTCGTAAGAACAAATTCAACTAAAGTTCTAAAGCATTAAGAATTCGTAATGATTATTATTTTCAACAAGTCAATGAACCCAATCATACTGCTGCTCCTGCCCAAGTTCCCGATATGACTTCAAGAGAGTATTTAGGAAATCATTTGAAAGAACGATTACGTCGTCGCTAAACCTCAAGCAAAAGTCAACCGAAAAACTTGCTCATGAGAGCATGGCGACTAATATTACCAGAAACCACTAAACAAAACTGGCATTCAATTTTAAATCGGCTAAATTGGAGTGATTGACACTAAGGGATATCCTATTAAATATGAGGAATACTATTTTTATATATTAGGCCCTTGAATTTTAAATTTACTCAGTTCTTCTTGTGAGTACCTACACATTCGCGGTGCAAAAACATAAAGCCATCGGGAACTATTCCTAATTTTTTCTTGTTTTGTGAAAAACATTACAAATTTTTTTGGTTTCTAATAAAACAGAAATTAATAAAATAAATACAAAAACTTAAGTTTTTATACAAACTGTTGGTTAAAATTCGTACGCTGTTCGCTGTATAAATAAGTCTGCACACATACACTAGGTCTGATATCTTAAAAACTCGACGTAAATTTTAAATGTACTCGAATGTATGCTGTATAAAATTCATTAATTCGTAATAATTAAACGTACAGAAATCAAATCGTATAAGCTCACGAGTATTATTAATATTAAAATGCAACTTACTCTGTCATCCCAATCTTCAGGCTTTTTAGCCATAGGATCTTTTATTTTTTTTGGTGGTAAGAAGTCCCAATCGTCTTCAAGATTTCCAGACTCTACTTTTTCATTATCGATATGAACTTCATATGTATTATCAGGTTTGACAATAAGAGTGTAGAAATGAGTGTATATGTCATCTTTACATCTTATATCCTTATTAATTAGAAGATTTTTTCCTTTATAACTAAATATAACGTGAACCTTCTTTGTACCAGGCCCGCAGATATCAGGTCCAAACATGATTTCATATGGTGATTCGCCATGCATGTCTTCCTGATTTAAAGAACAATCAAAAAGTTTTATATACCCTCCTCCACAATCAATATTTTGTTCATGTTTGACGGAAAACTGAATGATAAGCGGTTTGTTTTCATTTGTAAAAGGTGGAAATTTTTTTGAAGCGGCATAAAATCGTGCATCTTGTGACGTTTGAAGACCTTTAAAAATAAAGATTAGATACAATTTTATACAACATAGAATATTTCAAACCTTTGTCCGCATCTTTATCATTATAAAAACTTCCTGAACTTAAGACAAATTTGCCAAATTCTTTGCCTGGATGTTTACTGTATATCCATGAGTCTTTCCATGAATCTGCAATAACAAATAAATAGTAATACGAGGGAATTTAATTATAAAGTTTCTAATTAATACCGTCCAAAAACTTTTCATCCAGATATATAGCACATCGGCAATAATTTAAATATGCTATTAATGATACAATAATCAAACTATACTTTGCCATCCTCTGTTACTGACAGTTACTTATTGAAATAACAAAACAAACAGACTACCACCGCAGTCCGAGCCAAATAATACAAAATGTTTAATACGCGCTGATTTTTCATTGGCTAACTCATATAGCCAATGGATAAGCAGACGCGTTGCAATGAGTAATATAATCAGAACACTTCCACGCACTCTTCAAAACAAAGATAGTAATGTGAACTAATTTTTTTAAAAATCGCTTTTCGTTTTAAAATAAGTAGAAAATCATACATTTTTATTAGATCGTCGTTTTTGGCATAATTTTTATAAATTTTTTTAATAATTTCATGCGTTAAATTTTTCATTTCTAAAGTTAGAAGTTATTCCGGGTAGGTATGTAAAGGTACTCCAAGCACTTTTGATATTATTTTTTAATCTCAGTGTTTAAGATAATGCTGAAAGTTCATATAATGCAATTAAAGCGTTCTTATGTTACATTACTTGTGTTAAAAAAGAAGAATCAGAACTTTTGGATTGGGGTTTGCTCGTTTGGTGATCGATGGTCAACTGAACTACAAGGATCTAAAACAATTATATTAACAATATATCATTATATGTATAATTGATATTGGAAAGCAGGGTTAGTGTTAAGTAAATTTGTTCACTCGTGTGAACATCCTCCCGGGTCGGCAAACTGCGAATGAAAACAAATTATATTTAAGTGTTCAAAATAAAAGGGTTTGGGTATTTAATATTTCAATCGGGATATCGGGGTCTTCCCAAGGGTCCAAACATCAATTTCGACCTCTAAATCGGCCCTGACTCTCCGTCGGGTGGGATTTGGAATGAATATTTGAGTGAGTAATAATAGTTGTGGGTGTCCTGGGTATGAATTTGGGTATGTAACGAGTGTTTGGGAAGGTCGTGGGTGATTATTAAGGGTAAAAGGGTGAGTAAATTTGATCTATTCAGACTATCATTTTCCTCATTGAAATATTTTGTCCGACAAAGAATTATTTGTCTATCACGAGTAGTTTTGATCTCATGCGCATCAAGTGCGCACTCGGGTGGGTTAGTAATCTATTGAGCCTTTCGTCAATAGATTATGGGTTTTTTCGCTCCAGAACTATGCTGTCATGTCGAAATTTATTTCTTCGAGTAAATGATACGTGATCGATAGACATACGACAATTTTTTTAAAGCTTTGGACCATTTAGAAAATCTTTCCAAAATGTCCTGGGTGGGATGAGCGAAGTTCATAGATGGTTTTGGGTCTACAGTTTTAGTTTCAGCTTGAGTTTCGGAGGGTAGATGTGTTGTGTTGTGTTCAACCTGGTTGGGTCATTCCATAACTCGTCATCCTTCAGTCAGTCTTCACAGCAACCACGACTGATAACATCGGCTGGGTTGCCATAAGAGACCACTTTCTCCAGTTCCTGGTTCCTTCCGCATTGGAAGTTGGAGACACAGGGTCTGTCAGAAAGGTTTTCCAAGTAGTTAGGGTTTTATTGAGCCATGTCTATAGAAGAGTCCGTCCAAAAATTCATTGGGTTTTGGGCTAGCCTTTGCTGGGTAATCAATTTGTGTGTCAGTTTGCCAACAACACTGCTCTATAAAGGTCTAATTTCGGCGACGAAACGGCTTCTATAGGTGCAACTCTCGTCTTAGCGAAGAGTAGGGTTACGGACATTGGTCCGTTTATGGGTATAATTCGTGCGTTTAAAATCGCATAGTATGCCTTTTCAGAAGCGTCTGAAAAGTCATGAAACTCAATTCTTGCTGAAGGTGAAAAATATATCCATCTAGGAACCCGAATATTGTCATTATTATAAAACTGCAATAACGTGTGCCAATTAAAAATGGTGAGTGGGTTCAGACATTCATCCCAAGCTGTATTATCCTGCCAAATTTGCCGCATCAGGATTTTGGCGGATATAATAATTGATGATAACCAACCAGCTGGGTCAAAAGGTTTAGCGATGGTAAGTAGAATTGCTCGTTTAGTGCAGCCTGGTTGTCTCTCTATCTTGGGTGTCTCAGAGAAAAAATTGTATTCTTCTGGATCCCACCGAATGCCTATTGTTTTAGCGTTTTTCGTTTCTGGAGGGGTAAAAAAGTCGGCATTGAGTTGGTGATCCTTGGGTAAATTATCCGATATTTCCTAGGTATTTGATGCCTATTTTTGTAGAGGAAAACTAGCAGATTCAAGAGCAGTGATCAACTGATTTTGAACTTCTCGAATAGGGTGAGTACCTAGTACATTATTGATGTAAGAAATTTCTTTTAAAATTTGAGATGCAATTGGGTGGGTATCTGGAATATCTTTAGCTAATCTGTGCAGGGTTCTGATAGCTAAATAAGGGGCACAGTTAACGCCAAACGTGAATTCTCTGATAGGGTAGGATTTAATTAAATTTGCCTATACATTTTAGTAATGCCGGCAATAAAAACAGTCTTATAAAAGCACCATCTCAAGATTGAAACAAACAAATCCTGTCGTAGGGTAGGACCAATATATGGGGTATCATTCAAGCTGTCGCCGTTCGAAGTTTTGCTAGACGAATTGGATACAACTCGAACTTTTAACAACAGCTTGATGGGGTAAATAACAATGGGTATTTGAAGGAACGTTATGGTTATAGATTGTGGGTTTCATATGACTTAGGTCAATATATTCTTGAAGCGCGTTATCATGTTCAAGTTTCAACTCGAGTTTCTTTAGTAAATTCTTCCCATTCATTAATTATTGAGCCATTTACTTGATAACGCCCATTGGGTAAACGACAGATAGTTGTAGTGTAAATTTTTCCACAAGTACAATCATCTTCAGAATGAATGGGTTCTTTTGTAATTTCTTTAATTTCCCCAAATTTGAGAAAATATTTATCAAGCTTAACAGAACTGTAGCAAGAAACGATTCTTCAGGTAGGGTGAGAATCTTGTACTGGTCCGGTTGAAATAAAACCAAACTCAGTTTCTTGAGATATTAATGTGACAAGAATATCTTTCTTAACATCAGCTCTGATAATTTGTGGGTAAAAATCGCTACCAATTATAATATCAACTGGACGGATTTCATAAATTTTAGGATTAGCTAATGGGATGCTGTCCAACTCTTTTATGAAAGTAATGTTTAAATTTTTTGTGGGTAAATTTCGGGTGAGTGCTTTGACTAAAATTGCCTGAATATGCAGTGAAAAATACTTATTCGTATTAGAACTAAGATGTATATCACACATCGTGTTCGAATGTGCTGAAACAACCTCAATTAAACCTGAGAACTCAGCAACTATGGGTGGGGTGGGTAAGTGTAATTTCCGCCTGAGCTTATCAGAAATGAATGAAAAATCTGAAGCTATATCAATAAATGCTCTATAAGAGAATTTTTCACCGTGTATTATAATATTTAAGGCAGCTGTGCCTAATAATTTAGCTCTGCTACCTAATATGCTGGATTGGGTTTGGGTAGAGAAAGACTGTATTGCATTTAACGTAGAGGGTTTATCGTCATTTTGGGGGTTAGCGTTTGGATTGGGTTTGTGTAATAAGGTATTATTTCTGCCGCCACAGTATCTGCATGTAAATGTACTGCGACATTCTGATACATACATAACATATACATAATTGGCCAATATAGCCCTTCAGTCAGGATTACGACCTAGCTTCTCACACCACTTATGTTGGGTGTGTTAATTTTATACATGAGTGGCGGGACCTAAAGTTTAAAGTCGACTCCGAACAACAGATTTTTGAGAAACTTTTCATGGTAATTTTATTTACTCTCAGGTTTTTTGCCAGAAGTCGCTGAAGAAATATTTTTTTCATATTTCGTTTTTTGATGTCTGACCTGGGATTTGAACAGTGGCCTTTTGTCTAATAAGTCAACACACTACCTGCCAGACTACGGCAACATTCTGATACCATATGGGTAATGGCCAGACAATTGTAACAAATAGAATTCCTTCTTACGAATTCGATTCTCTCATTTACTGCCAGGGAAGTAAATGGTGAAAATTTCCTCAAAGGGTGGTTATTTTTGAAAAGTTTGCAGATTGAACCATCGAGTTGTTCTTGGGTTTTTGGGTAATTATGATTACTTGGGTAGGTTTGGGTTGAGTTCGAGGGTTTGTTTTGGAATTTGGAATTTTTCCTGTGGATTGCCTGTTATATTGTGGATTGTCTTTATCTTTCTGACAATTTGGTTCTTGATGTCCTGGAAGAATTTGGGTTTTGGGTGGGTGTTTGAGTTATGGTTAGGGTTACTTTCCAGAACATCATTGACTGAAGTGAGTTCCTTGAATGTATTTGTAAAAATACATCCACATCTGTCCAGGAATTCATTTCAGCACAATCCTTTAACGTCTTCTCAAATTCACTTCGGGTTTCTTTAGGTAATTTTGTTAAACAGAGATATACAATGATATGATCCCAGTTATCCGTATCTATCTCTAAAATATTTAAGTTTCCAATACAGTAATTTATCTTTATCTGTAGTTTTCTTATGGAAACACTACACATAGTGTTTACCGCTGGTAAATTTAGAACGGTTTTAATTTGTGCATTAATTTGCTTCCTTCTATTTTTATATTGATTTACCAGTTGGGTCTAGGCAATAAGAAAACCTTCATTAGTTAAGGATGCTAGTCTTATTTTTAAGGTAGAAAAGTTTTTCTACTCCACTTAGGCGGGTATTATTGCCATAAATAGCCTTGAATAGGCTTCTAAAAGGGGCCCAAGACTTGAAATCTAACTGAGTGGGTCAGTTGTGTGGGTTCGGGTTGGGTAAGGGTAGAATTTTCGGGTTTGATTTGATTCCATTAAAATTTATTGAATTTGATACTTCAGAGTCATTGAGTTGTTGCGACTCTCAGATTTGTTTGAATTTTCCATCAATACACGAACACAACTCTTCCAATTCACGCTTCGTAAATCTTAATGCGGGTAATGATTAAGAATTCTCTGGACTAGCCTTGTAGTCTTCCTCAAAGGCACTTAAATCCTGTTGGATATAACGCATAACATCGGCGGCTAAAGTTTTTAATTCTGACATATTATTTCTAAAAATTAATACGCAGAGGTTTGAAAAAAAGTTTTGTGAATTTCAGCAAATCAATTTACCTTGGGTGAATTTGGTTTAAAAAAATTATTTGTTTCAAATTTGAAATAAATCTAATTAGCAGACAAAATGATTTTTCAATGATATTTTCATGATCAGCTGTTCATTTCCTTAAGTATGGCAAATATAAACTATGGTTTTCAGTGTGGGATATTTGCCAAACCATGGCAAGGGTATTGCTGTGTTTTGTTAGTGTGTGGTAAAAAAATACCCACAATTTGCAAATGCCATGATGCCAGACCATTTGCCCAAGATTGTGAACTGCGATACTTTCGCGAACTATGTTAAACTTTTTATTTTTGAGTTCTTCACTCTAGATTTTGTTTGTGTTCTTTTGAAAATATTTTGTTTTGTTTTGTTTCTTATTTTTTGCTGTTTTATGTATTTTGAATTTATTATTGTAATTTTAATATGCGGTGTATTTTAAATATTGTTACGTTTTTACTTTTTAAAAACGTTTGAAATATGAGCTCTAGATTGCAAATAAAAATAAAAATAAATTTGTGTTTAATTTTAATTAAATCCTTTATTAATCAACCAACTTTTGTGTGTTACTGTTCGCAACTGATTCTAACAACAACAATTGCTTTATTTATTATTCCTTTGGTTATGCCCTTTGCGATAAACAATAACAATTATTACACAATTGTTCTGTGGATCTTTGTAAAGGAGATCTTCAAACCACGATTCGTTTACTTCACACGCAACGCGTTTTCACACAAGACTGACTGAACTTCTACTCCTACTTTTCATGCTTTGCTTTGCTTTTTATATAGCGACAGTCTGATGAATGTTCTTGAAGGCGAACGTTCGAGGCTTCGCCTTTACGAAATCACCATAAATGTAAACAACGATATTTACATTTATTTATGCTTTCATGTTTGTTGTTTTTGTATCTTGTTTACTTTCGTCCTTACAGCGTTGTTGTTGCTTTTTGTTTACTTGTTTATCCCTTTTTCGTTGTATTGATGTTGTCCTTTTATTCTTCTTTATTTGTCAATCAAGCAAATAAGTCCGTTCTTTTGTTTTTGTAGCTTTTGTTTAACATTTTAATGTTAAACGATGTTACACCATTTCCATTTTCGTAACAATATGTTATGCATTATTATATTTAATTTTAATTTTTTTTTTATTTTTTGTTATTTTATATTTCGTTTTTCTTAATGCGCTTTTTATTTAATGTGATTTTTTGTTGCTATTGTATGCGTTAATTGAAAATTTGTTAATTTTGATTTTTTGATTTTTTATTTTGATTTATACTTTTAAGTATTTTGCGCACTTTATTGACTATCGTTTTTTACTTGTAGGACATTTTGTTACGTTTTTCGTATATGGTGATTTATCCTTTACACTGTTTGTTAGTGCCTGTGTGTTTATCTTAATTTGTTTATCTGTTTCAATTTATTTTCGTTTTTGTTAAAATTTTTTTATTGTGGACTATATTAATATTAAGTCACTGTCTCTTCCTTTTCCTTGAAGGGCCATGAATCCTATGAAAACCATCGATCCTCAAACAACACTAAGCATAAAACCCAATGAACTAACTAACTTACATGAAATGAATTAAAGATATTTAAAATTTGAAATAAATTATATTATTAAAATTGAAATTGTAAAAATATTATATTTGACAAAATTATATTTAAACATTAAACTAAATTGTGTACTAAAGCCCAAAAATACTTGCTACAAGTCCTGATAAATATACGTTTTATAAAGTTTAAAAATATACATGCGGAAAACATTAACCACCATTTATTATTTACACAAATAAACAATTAATATAAAAGGTTTGTGCACATACATATATATCCTTTCCCCTCTTACCCTAACACTAACCCTCAGCCTATAACCCGTATATTCATTCCGGCTGAAGAACCATGAATATAAGGTGAGGGTTAGTTGTGGGCAAGAGGGTATAAGGTATACAAAGATGGGAAAGCATACAAACCTTTTCATTATATACATATATTTAAATAAGTATTGGTTAATGTTTGCTGTATTTTGGGTTTTGCTCGTTTAGTGATCGATAGTCAACTGAACTACAAGGATCTAAAACAATTATAACAAACAATTATAAAACAATTATAACAATTATAATAATGAAGGTGTTGATGAAAGAGTGTTGATGAATATTGTGAATGTTGATGTGTTAGAGATGTTAGTGTCATTATATGTGTAAGAGATATTGGAAAGCAGGGTTAGTGCGAAAAAAGTTTACTACTAATTTAAGAATAAAACACATTAAAATACATTTTTTAACACATTTTTTCATGTTTTTATGTACTGAGTGTTATCTCTTTTGAATTTATTTTTATTTGTAAATAAGAGCAATGGAGGAGAAATTAATTGAAAACATTCTTGTGTTCTTTTGAAGCTTTTCGTAAGCACAAAATATCATATATCTCAATCTAATTAATTTCATTAATTCTTTTAAAATCACAATTTTATTTTCCATTTTTTCCAAAACTGTTTTTATTTGACAATTATTTTACCACAACAGCTGATCAAAACAAAAAAACTTGTCATTTATAACGCACTATGTGTAACTTGCAATAAAAATTTATAGGACGAGAGAAACTCAATGTATGGATTTTCAGCTTAACTGTAACATTTTATCTGTGAAGTTTTACTATGTGAAAATTGTATCGCATAATCCCATATTGGTTTTATGAACGTATTATACTGTAGACGGTTTCACTCGAACTCAAAATAAATGCTTACACGTTTATCCCACGTTCCCCAAAGAGTTTTAATTACATTTGAGATATGGAAGGCTATATTTAAATTCCAAGTCAAACGTCTATCAAGTTGAATGACAAAATATTTTTTGTACAACAGTTGGGGCACTATTTAGTTATTTATTCTAATGAGAGATATGTTCCCTTTTCCAACGTAAATGTTACGTAATTAGATATATGGTATTATTGTTTATAAAACATCAACTTTTACATTAGTAACCAGCTACATGTCGTGTGTGGCCTGTAAAACAGGGCTCGTGTAAAAATGGCACAAGAAAAGTAGTTTGACACAATTTCAATTAAAGCGTGCTCTAATTTCTTATGTATAACATATGTTATCAAATGTCTTTGCTAAGCACAAACATTTGTCGCCACCGACTATCAGTTGCTATCATTAGCCGACAGAAATGAATCTTTTGTAGATGTAATAAATAAAATTCTTTTATTTATTTTATTTTATTTATAATAGCTTAACTTATAATTTAGAAAAGAAAACTTTGAAAATTATTGCGCCGTCATTATAAAGTAGTATTTCCTATTTGTGAAGTCGCCGTAGTCTAGTAGGTAGTGTGTTGGCTTATTAGACGAAAGGCCAGGGTTCGAATCCCCGGTCAGACATCAAAAACGAAATAAAAATATTTTTTCGGCGACTTCCTCTCAGCAGATTTCTGGCAAAAACTCTGAGAGTAAATAAAATTGCCATGAAAAGTTTCTCAAAAAAATCTGTCGTTCGGAGTCGACTTTAAACTGTAGGTCCCGCCGCTCATGTATAAAATTAGCACACACAACATAAGTGGTGTGAGAAGCTAGGCCGTAATCCTGACTGAAGTGTTGTAATGGCCAATTATGTATGTTATGTATGTATTTCCTATTTGTCAATGTCCACCACACTACCGAAGCATTAGTTCGAATAGCTCTAATTATGGTTCTGTAGAGCCAGTGTGTCATTCTTGGAGTGAGGCTCAATTTAGAATAGTGGTCTTCACAAAATAGCGTATTTTTCGAATATAATACCTCCGTATAACTTTTGTACATATTGCGTTTCAAATGATACGCATCATAGTGAATCGCAGTTTTTTTACGTTTTACCCTATTAAAAGTTTTTCGGACCACTTTCCCAGTCCCTTGGATTTCCCCTGTAACCCAAGGTTTCTTCTGGGAAGATTTCTTACCATGAAATGGACTGTAATATTTAATCGAATCAAGTATTATTTATTTATATGCTAGATCAATACACAAAAAGTTCAATAAATGATTTAAGTAATCCGCTTGTCACCGTATGTTGGCCATACCCCGCGGCTTGTGTGTGTATATCTATATATAGATCTGCTACCCTGTTCACATTTCGTAATCGTCAAGTTAACATGTTGTATAACATCTTCCCCTGTAAATTAGTGATCTTCAGAAGATTAAAACAATCCTAGTCGGCTAAGCATTCTGGCGGTCTGACTTGACGTCGCGGACTCTGTAGTTCACTAATCTGTTGACTGCTACTTTCCTTACTTAAAGATTGCGAATCCTTGTGTCCCAGATTTGACGTTGAAGAATTTCCAATGGCACAGTTGAGATATTCTCCCTAGTACCCGATATATTGATTATGGTAGCCTTCAATTCATCAAATT
This sequence comes from Sarcophaga bullata, assembly GCA_005959815.1. Classification (NCBI taxonomy): domain Eukaryota; kingdom Metazoa; phylum Arthropoda; class Insecta; order Diptera; family Sarcophagidae; genus Sarcophaga; species Sarcophaga bullata. Next base: position 80,197 of record QOCX01000552.1, read on the forward strand.
CTGTCAACGCTTGCTCAGATCATATACATGGAACGTTTTCAAGAAGTTTTCGAAGTTCATCATTTCTCGTAGACAAATTTGGTACAAGTCGACTTAAATAATTCGCCATGCCCAGAAGTTTCTGTTTCCTGGTGGAGGGAAATTAACTATCGCCTTAATTTTAGAATCATCCGGTTTAAAGCCATCATCGGATAGAATATGCCCATAAAACTTTACATAAGACTAGCACAAATATAGTTTTGATTTATTTAATTTGCAATTCCATTTATTGCACAACTATCTTTGAAGGGCTTAACTTGAGCAACAGAAATTAAATCGACACTAAGGTAATCAAGAGTGATTCGTCAAAGGCTGATGCTTATCAGGTTTCCAGTTGGTCTTCATTTTGTTCCGAAATATTATAAAATCTGGTGTAGTCTTTCAATTTTTATCATTATATACCGGTGGTCCTAGAAAGAGAGAGTATTCATCGAGGATACTCCATTCTTGTAACCCGTCAATAAGTTTCTTTGAACAAACTGTCACGTCTAATTAGCACGCTTTGTTTATTGCAACTAGACTATTTGTGTTAAGACACTACGTACTGTAAATTGAATGATATGCAGAATAGGTAGCCTCAGGCCTTTTATTTCCGTCCTATTAAAATGCCTTCGGAACGCTTTTCCAGTTCTTTGAATTTCCTTTGTTCCTTTGTTGTTTGTTCACCATAGGCTGATTCTTATCAGTTTTCCAGGTATACCCTTCGTCCTAGTAAGATTACGCATATCCATATTCAAATGAGATGTTTTGCTGCTTTTTCGACTGGCGTTTTGCCAATATCGAAGACATAAAGAAAATCAATCCCTTCATCTTAACAAGATTACACATAGAGTCCTATTTAACACTCAACATGTCTCTAAGCAAAGTTTCCCGTTACGGTTCCAAGGACGCTGACTTTGTCATTCGACGACATTTCTTTAAAAAGAAATATACGTTGAAGAAATGACTTTATGGAAATTATTTGAGCATAAATAGTAAAATTATTAGTATTTTTAAAGTAAGTTAAGTGTTCTTATTCAAAATCAAAGAAAAAGTGGTTTTACTAAATCAAATAATGTTATTTGAAAGTAATTGGACTAACTAAGGTACATAACTATAATGTACTAAAATGTTTAACTTAACTTAACTAATTAGAACTATGAGAAAAATGTTTGCTTACAATAAATTTTATAAAATATAAAACGTATTCGGTATGCTTTATTCGGTTGCTTTCAGCTCCATTCTACAGAGCAGATTTCGCTTTGATGAGCTCTTTGAGAGTACTTTCACACTATTGTGAAGCCATCGTCATCATCAAGGCATCTGTCTTGAACACGCAGTTCATGATTTCTTATGGAGTACTCCCGCTCTCCAGTTTCTTATAGAGTATTTCAGTATGTAGTCCAATATTATATTCTTAACCAGATCCTCCACCATCTCTTCAGGAATTTTCTCAGAGGAGTTGTCAGTATCAATCATCGCATAGAAAACATCATGCCGCTATTGACTCTCGCTACATTAGCGCAAGATGATGGCTTATTCGTACTGCTCACTTTGAGCTTCCTGTTCCGCTTCGGAATGGGCTTGTTGGGATACGGCTTGATCTGTTGGCGGTTGGACTAGGGACTGTATCTTCTTAGGAGTTTTCCTAAAGTTCCTTTGAGAACTCCTGGACACAATCTGAACTTGCTGTGCACTCGATGTCCACTTCTTTTTGGTCCAGAGAGAGATCCTGTCCCTGACCTCATCTATCATCTTGATGACTTTTCCAACTCTCAATCGAGGGATAATGACGGTACATGATTCGCGAACAGATCGTCTATTACAGCTGGTGCTGGGCTGTAACCTGTTCCGTAACTTTACGTTTATTAGGTTGAAGTTCCATTATTTTTTGTTTTAAGGTGTACCTCCATAGCCAGTTTTAGTCCGCGGAAAGACTTAGCCTTCCATAGAAAGATAAATTTATTTTTCCTTTACCAAAAAGTCATTGGACTTCAATGAGTTGGTTACACCCCTCATCAAACTGTTGTGGAAAAGAGAATAAACCCGGCTTCATCCTTTATACATTCGAAGGCACTCGTTGGAAACCCAGCATCTTCCGTAAGAACTTACTTACTTAACTTAAGTTGCAAGATTAGCAACCTGTTTCAATTCTTTTTTGAAGTTAAAATAGAAGCTGCTGTCCTCAACTGTATATTTTCCGGTCATACAAAACCCCGATATTTTTTAAATTTGAGCTCTTTAATGAGGGCCACTCTTGTGTTTCGAGCGAGAAATTTTTGCTTGCATCTAAGACTTTGTTTATGGCATAATTACTAATTGCCGAGTTCTTTTAATGTACCATTTTCATCGAAGTTTATTTCCTTATTATTCCTTTTAAGCTGCTGCCGAAAAAGACAACGTTCTCATCATTACATATATGATCATCATATTTCAAATTATCAGTTCAGCGTTAAACATATATTTATTGTACTGAAATACCTCAACATTATGTTTTCCCTACTACAGTATGTTATGTCACTTACCTCCTCACTAATTTTTGTCACACTTTAATGCTTTCCTAGGTATACCAACACCTGTTCTCGGTGATGACGATAACGATATGTTATGCTCTTATCCATGTAACGAAATTTAGAAATCTTGTATATATTTCGTACCATGTGTATCAGCTAGTATAAGCAAATCAGAATACTCCGTTAGTGCAGTATTTTCAACCTGATTATAGTTGGTAATAAGTTCTTGGACATATGTATAGAGCATGTACTTTCTAATTTACTAATTTACTTTCGTACACACTTTTCATACAATTCCTTATGTGTTAATTACTTTTGCAAATTTTTGTTTTATACTGACCACGGCATCTCAAATCTGCCTCCTGGCTTTTAAATTCCTCCGTTTCTCCTGATTATCTTTTTCATTCTATGTTCAAAAAAGGCACTAAGTTTTGCGCAAGTACTGCTAAAAATTTATCAAGACAAACAAAATTATAGTAAGTTTCATAATTATAAGGACACTTTTATTCATTATTCGATATTACTTAAAATATTACTTGAATCAATTAGGTAAAGAGTTGTTTGTCTTTTCGTTAACGCTTGGGTTAAACTGGTAGCCGCCCCATTGGGTACAGCTTACTTTACGATACAACACCGATATTACCTATTCCACCATAATATCTCCTGATTGGTATCTCTTAACCATCCTGAGAGTCTTATTGGGTTTAACTGCACATGTTTCTGGGTGTTCAAGAATTATAGTTCTGGGTTTCGAAAGAAATAACATAAAAAATGAATATAAAGTAATTATTATAAGGTATTTATAGTCTCCCAGTGGCCAGTATCTTGCTATCACTGCTATAAGGTTCCTTAGAACAGGTTCCTCTGAACAGGTCCAATGACAATTCTGTTCTGCATATTCCCAAGTTAGGTCGGATCTGTCTGCTACTTCTACAAGTGGGTTGATTATCCCATCTTACCTTTGCCGATGACTGAGTTTTTGTGAGATCATTTGTTTGCTCTCTGTAGAGAAGCACATTTTAGAATAATTTTTAATTTTCCGTTTTCCAAAAAACGTTGACCGTCGAATGTCTCGCTATCTCCTCCAGAGAAATCCGATGTGGATTATCTTAACTATAGTATACACACTCAATAGGGATCTAATAGCCACTTTACTCTCAGAAAAAATGCTTATATCACCATACGATATACTCTGGTAGGGAATTCATATGGTGGCAATTTTAATAGCCATTATTTTAGCCTGTAAACCACCACAATAGTCTGGTAGATTCTGAAAAGATTCCATTTTCGATTTTGTTGTGCGATCTGAATCCATAAGTTAAAACCTGATTTAATTTTCCTGGATGTACATCATTATCGTAAAAGTATCTATCTGATATAGGATCGAAAATAGGTTCAGGTATCCTATAGAAGCATTACTATGGCTTCTGTACTCTTTTGCTGTTTTGGCTCTCAGCCACATTATCGCTTTTGCAGCCACTTGTTTCGGCAACATTTCCGCTCAAACCGACTTACTTACTTACTTAATTGGCCATAACAACCCGATTAACGGATTTCGGCCTGCCGCAACACATCCTTCCAGGCGCCTCTGCTTCTTGCGAGCCTACGCCAGTTGGTCACACCAATCGATAACAGGGCTTCCTCGATTTGGTCCTTCCAACGGATACAAGATCGTCCTCTTCGCCGACTTCCGCAGATCCCCGCATCAGCGCAGCCGCTGAATATTAATACGCTGCACAACGTCTATGTCGTTGAGGAGCTCATCTATCTCGCTGTTGTATCGGATGCGGAAATCTTCGCCAACACCCACTGGACCGAAGATCTTACGTAGGACTTTTCTCTCGAATACTCTCAAGGCTGCTGCATCGGTGCTTAATAAGGTCCATGCATCTGCGCCATAAAGAAGCACGGGTAGGATGAGCGTCTTGTAGAGTATTAGTTTCGTCGCACGAGAGAGGTCTCTGTTACTCAATTGCCTATTGAGACCATAATAGCACCTGTTGGCAAGAGTGATCCTGCGCTTGATCTCCAGTCTGACATTATTTTTGGTGGTAACGGCGGAGCCAAGATAGATGAATTCCTTGACTACATCAAAAGTATAGTCATCGGCCGTAATCTGCGAATCAGTACCCCCCAGTTCTCTACTTGTCGATAATGTATACTTTGTTTTGCCCTCATTTACTGTCAGACCCATCTTCGTAGACTCCTTTTCAATAGCACTAAAGGCAGCAGTAACATCTCGCTTGGTACGCCCTATGATGTCAATGTTGTCAGCGTACGTAAGAAATAATTCATAGTTTAATGCAAGTTCAAATAAAAAAGAGGAGAAAAAAATAGGTATATAAAAAATTCAAATTGACAAAAAATAGTAATAAAGAAAAAAGAGCTATTTCCTTAGCACGTTTATTACGATGGTAGCCCCGATGTCGGATCAGAAGCGGTCACGACAATCCCATTACCGATGGTAGGCTGACCTGCACACGAGCATGCTTTCTTGAGAGCCAGGTTGTAGGTTGCGCTCTTCTTGTTGTTGCTGTGCTTCTGTTTGTTATGATGGCTTTTTGTACAGTGGCTTCTCTTGGCTTCAGAAGCGTTTTTCCTTCCCGCTTAGTCGCCGTCAGCTTGCCTTTGGAAATACAGCATTGTATGGTGCTCCTGTAAACATTCCAGACACCGTTCTCTGCTCTGACACTCCTTGATGAAATGTCAGTGTGCTACACAGTTTATGCAGTATTTGAGCTTTTTTACGATGCACAATCGTTTAAGTTGGAGTTGGAGGCAGCAATAAGGTCGTCTAGGCTGTCATTTTATGGACGTTCTACGGCTAGTAGACGAGGTTTTAGTTCCGACATCTGTAAATACAACCAAAAAACGGGAAAAGGAAGAGAGAACATTAGTTTTGTTCATAATTAGGAAACAGCACGAGTTTTACTATTGGCCGCGTCAAAACACCATTGGTGGTTTGAATATCTTCCACTAGCACCTTCGAATCGGGGCCGAGATAGACCGTTCGATCCGATCTAGCTTCCTTTCGTTAGGGGGTAGATTGTCATGACGAATGAGATCAAAATCACTTACAACCAAACCTCTTTGGGAACCTTCCATTTGTTGCGTTAATGCAATTAGACTAAATATTCGTATTTCCATCGACGCGCGCACAAATGTTGCAAAATTTTCAGCTTACGCCAATGGTAAGCATAGCTTATAGATTAATTCGAAAAATAAGAATCCGGCGGGGATAGGATGACAGTTCCTATGAAGAAATGTCCTGGTGTTAAAGGATTGACGTCAGACGGGTTATCTGTTATCGAATTGAGTGGTATAGAATTCAAACAAGCCTCTATTCTTGTCAACATAGTTGAGAATTCTTTTTAAGTGAAACTTTGGGTATGCGATATCTTTCTCAAATGGGTTTTGATGTGGAGCTCCAGGAGGAATAAAATGCCAATCTTCCAACTGAAAGGCATCCTTTGTGACAATTTGACGTTTAAGGTTCTTAAGTAATTGATTTTTATCCTTATTCAAAAGAATAAGTCCAATAGAAGGCTTCCGATCTGGTAAGATCCAGCTCTTTACGAAGTGAAAATACCATTTTTGCCGATAGAGTTTCCCCGCAGAGCTCTAAACCGGGTAAAGTTTTCACTTTTACAGGTTTTTTGGCAGCGAGCTAAATTCACCAGACGGGGTTAGGACACTCAGGAGCATCACAAAATGAATGATGATGCACTTCACGTTAAGGGTTAAAATTAGTCCAACGGAGGATGTTAATCCTTTCGATGTACGAATAATTATCGACAAACTCTAGCCACGTTAAACGTCATGAATTTCAAACGTTCGTCCCAATCGGTTGCGTCTTTCCAAATCTGTTGCATAAGAATTTTAGCAACTATGACTTTTGGAGCCAACCACCTAACGGGGTGAAATAGTTTCGCTATCTGCGACAAGACTGAACTTTTTGTGGCTACAGATAAATCTGGCGTTGATGCTCGTTTGAAGTAAAAATTCATCATCGCATTCAAACGTAAATCCAGAGTTTTAAATCCAATAGTTGTTCGGGTTGCAAATCCTCAATAAGACCTCCATCATTTGAAGTCCATTTGCGAAGAGAGAAGCCAGCAGAATTCAGAACATGAATTATCTTATCACGATTACGAAAGCTTCTACAAAAGAATGCGAACCAGCCATTTAGTTTTGCAAAACCTCAGAAGTAAACGTTTCGCAATCATCGGCAAACTGACGTAGGCTTTTTATGGCAAAAAAGGGATACAGTTAACACCAAATGTAACTGTGTTTAATTCGAAATCTTGGACATCTTCCTCGGGGTTTGGACGGAATAATATCCTTTGAAAAGCGACGTGATTTGGTACGACCATATATCTCCTGTATGTCCGCGTTAAAGACAAATCTAAACAGTCTCCAGAGGAAAATCAAAATGGTTAAATCGGGCCAGAGCGCAAGACATTGTGAAGGCTTAAGCCATTAGAAGAGGGACAAGAAGCGTTAAAAACGACACGCAACTTGGTGGTTGTACCATCGGGCTTAAAAACGGCATGATGAGGTAGATAGTAACTGGGTTTAGGAGAATAAACAGAATCATAATCTATTTTCGACATGAGGCCTAGGTTAGATACTTCTCAATAACTTAATCATATTGATCTTTACTCTTAAGGATCCTCAATATACGAGACTCTTTTCTCAAAAATTGGGCAAGAGCACCTCTTCGAGATGGACCGAGATTCAAGTCCGTCGAAAATTCAGATTTAAAGGGTAAAGCAACAGCATATCGACAGTCTTTTGTCCTATAAGTAGAGTGACGATAAAGATCCTCACAAAAGCGATCTTCAGGCGACAATACTTTCGACTTCGGTATTCCTCTATTTCCCAAAAACGACTAATTTTTGCATCTAAATCCTGTTGCCCAAAGAAGGAAGCAACGGAGTTCAACGGATTCGATTAAGGTATTTTGCTAGTCGCTATCCAATCGAAAACAGTTCGTTGAGCGATTAAAGGGTTTTTAGAAACTTTTATAACCTCGGGAAGCATGATCTGAGAATATATATCTCCTTCCAATAGCAAATTGATATGAGATTAACGGAAGATCGGGTGTGTTGAAGTCAGCAAACTTCGCTACGGAGCATGTGGGTAATCGGCCAGTTAGCTTATCAACCACACATGGAATCCATAGAGGAATCCAGCGAAACAATACAGACTTTAGTCGAGTTTGCCGACACTTGGCCATTAAGGCCCACAGCAGCTGGTGCTAAAAGGGTTGGAAGATTTAGCTTTCGTTGCAGCTTTCTGGAAATGAAGGCAGCTTGAGACGCCGGGTCGATTAGAGCTCTAGCAGGAACAATTACATCATTATGCACTGCATTCACCTGGATAGTTCCTAATAAAACTGTCGAGTACGCAACGGATGTAGATGGGCCGTTATCCACTTCATTTCGATTTTGTGCAGGAAAAGGCTGAGGGATTTCTAGAGAACTATTTGGGGTAGTAGGGTAAGCGAGGTTAATTCCAGTCCTCGGTTTCTCCCGGAGGGAAGATTCGATACGATGAAGTAGCGGATGATGCTTTTGTTTACACATCTAGCAAACATTTGAGCTCTGGTATTTCTCGTCAGCTGTTGGACAATATTTTTATAATCACCAGGATTTAAGTTCCTTTTATTTGAAATTGATTTTTTCCTCTTTTCTTTTTGAAATTTGAACTTTTTGAAATTTGAATAAAATTTATAATTAACATGTCGCTTGACTTGATATCAGTAAAATATTTATATTCCGGTCGGGAATTTATGCCCAAATTTTTATAACACAAAATCAATATATCGAGTGGTTTCGCACAATGTCGATAAAAAGAAGGTGGAAATTTGATATACACCCCCTAACGGCGTTGTGTACGGAGTTCGATAATGTTAGCGAGGAGGATCAGACTCCAGCGTTTCTCCAAGTGAAACAGGAAGAGTTGGAGAGAAGATGGGGTAGGATTATGGAAAGCTACGAGGCTTTTGTTATGGACGAAAAAAGTGAGGTTAGTGATGACTTCAAAGATGGCGTCTCACTATAGTACAAAGCCGTGGCAGACAAGTATCAGAATCTGAAAGCGAAGCTCAGAAATTGGATATCAAATAAATCAATTGCAATCAAAGCTTGGTGAATCCAACAGAAACAAGATTCATTCGGCAATCGAGGTCTGGTCTAAGGTTATCCCCATGTGACATGCCAATTTTCGAGGGTGGTTATACAAAATTTGGGAAACGAAGGTACATCTTAGGTCGAGAAACTACAATACCTGCGAACCAAAGTAATTTCGAGTTAGCTTGGGAAGCGCTTCAGAGTCGATTTGAGAACCCGAGAATTTTAGTCAACCAACAGATAAAGCACATTTATGTCAATACAAATGGTTCAGAATGAATCCTCACGATCAAAACGATTAATTGAGGACAGCATAGATGAGAAAATTTTGAAAAGTTGTCACATCAACTTTTCTTCGCGTGACCCTGTCTTAACTTATATTTGCTCTTCAAAGTTGCCGGAAAATACCTTACGGGCGTGGGAAAACTCTCCCAACAATCACAAAGTGATGGCCTCATGGAAAGAAAATTTTCTCAAAGGCAGAAACTAGATGTTGGAAACTGTTTTCAATATGAAGAAGCCAAATTGAAAGGAAAATTCAGGGTCAAGGTGAAATGCATTTCACTCCCAAGCGGACGGAAGTAGGGTGAAAGTGAATTGTAAAAAGAGTAATGAAAATCACCCATTGAAACAATGTAAACATTTTTTTGAATTATCTGTGAAAGAGAGAATAAATTTTGTATATGCTAACAAATATTGTACCAATTGTTTGCCTCCGAATCATTTTAAATCTGAATGTCCCAGTAAAATTCTTTGTTTTCGCTGCAAAATGAAACATCATATTCTACTTAATGGGGACGATGACAAACCCGGTACAATAGATCTCATTATGGCACTCGATTATTTACCCTTCATCAACCTAAATGGTATAAAATCGAATATCAAAAACACGTTAGAGGCAAGGGAATTCCACTTTGGATGGTATTTGTCAGGTGCTGAACCCAGTCATACTTATAATTCATTTTCTACCACAGTCACATCAGTATAAGAAACTACTTTGAAAGAGGAAATGAAAAAGTTTTGGGGACTAGAGGAGGTAGAAAAGGAAAAGGTCGACTCGGAGCACTGTATATATTGTAAATATTTTTATAGACACATTTTCAGCAAAATTACTCCTCCGAAATCTTTTTATGTCCATCGAGATTAAAATCCTGAGCTAAAATCTCAATATCAACAGTTTCTACAAGAGTATTTGGGCCACATGCAAGAAGTAACTCAACTACAAAACATTTATCTTTTTTTTACCACATCACGCAATTATTCGTCAGGAAAGTAAATCTACGAAAGTACGTGTTGTATTCAACGGATCCAAAAAAACGTGTAGTGAATTTTCATTAAACAATGTTTTATATCACGGGCCAGCCCTTTAAGGAGACATCGTGCAAATTATTCTTTCATGGAGATATTATAAATATGTGTTCACCGGTGACTTTCAGAAAATCTATCGCCAAATTTTTATTCATGAAGATAACAGATCGTATCAAAAAATTTTATTTCGAGTTAAACCAAACGATTCAATAAAAGTTTGTCAGTTGAAAATAGTTACCTTTGGAGTTAATTGCGCACCGTATTTAGCACTAATAGCACTTCTTGAATTAAGCGAAGCCTCTTCAATTCTTAAGGAGCAGATCTACGTAGATGGCGTTTTATCAGGAGGACATAATCTGGAAGATGCCAAAGAAAAACAAGTACAACTTTCTAAACCCTTGATTTCTGCCGGATTTCCCTTGAAGAAGATCACCAGCCATCACCAGGCTCTTTTGAAAAATTTTTCCCTGGAAAAGCTTCTTGAAGAATTTTTTTTTGAAATTTAAGAACTCTAGGTCATTGAAGACCTTAGGCATATGTTGAAATGCCAAGGAAGATGTATTTTACTACGTACAAGAAACAATAGGAGCTTCAACATCCACTATTAAACGGCAAATTTTATCTACTATCGCTAAGTTATTTGACCCTCTAGGTTGGTTATGGCCTATTGTTATTGTTGCTAAACTTATTATGCAGGAGCTATGTGAATGCAAATCAGGTTGCGATGAAGATATACCAACAAAGATATTGGAAACATGGAACGCATTTACATCTATTAAAATAGCTACATGAGGAAAATTCTCACCTCCGTACCAGGCTCAAATTCATGGGTTCGGAAAGAGCATATTGCAGAACAGTTTATTTGAGGGTCTCTACTCCGGTAATTTATTAGTTGTAAAAACTAAAGGTGCGCCTTTGAAAAGAATAACCATCCCGAAACTACTATTATATAAATTAACGAGAAGCTTAATCAGACGATTAAAATCCTCTTTGAACTATTTTTATATACAGATTCTTCGATTGTCTGGCTGGCTGCAAAAACCTCCACATACTTTGAAAACTTTTGTAGCCGATTGTGTTAGTCGGATCACCCAGGTTGATCATTGGAGATATGTAAAAATAGATGAGAATCGCGCCGATCTTAGAACTCAGGGATGTACCCCGCAGGAGCTTCGGAAAGCAAGTTATGGTGGCACGGTCCTCCATGGCTAAATCAACCCCCAGAATATTGGCTCTAACCATGTACTTTTGATCTAACTAACATAGAATCCCGGAAAATATCTAATTTTGATTTACAAACTCGCCAGGAAGATATTTTGAGCGAATATTCATCATTCCCCAGAGCCCTAAGGATTTTAAGTTATCGCTTTCGTTTCATCAATCGTCTTTTGAAACGTCCATATGAGACATAGAAACACATCACATTCGAGGAAATACAATGATTGCCTTTCTTTAAGGACAATCAACCCATTAGCCGGAAAAGTCTAATACTTTCTTTAAATCCCTTCCTTGACCAGGATGGTCTACTACGCCTAGGTGGCAGACTCAACAATTCCGGATTAAGTTTCAATGAACAGCACCCTATCATAATTCCAGAAAAATCTTCACTAGCTAAACTTCTATCAGATATACCCATCAAATTTTACTTCACTCGGAAATCATAGAATGTTAATAGCCATTCGACAAGGATTTTACATTCTGAGGTTGAAGAACCTTATTAGACAGTGTATCAGAAACTGCAGAACCTGCAACGTTTACAAACACAAAGTATAAGATCAAATAATGGGCGTTGGAAAAACGGATGCGTTTCTTGGTTATTTTGCCAGATTTACTAGCCGCAGATGTCTACCGAAAACAATGTTCTCCGACAATGGCAGAAACTTTTTAGGCGCTAAACATTCACTGTTAACGACCCACAACGACTTTAAGAGAGATGCGGAAAAATCCCTTATCGAGAAATATGGCACTCATGGGTATAGCTGCACATTTATTTCACCATATGCTCCAAAAATGGGCGGCCTCTGGGAGGCCGCTGTCCGGTCATAGCTGTTCCAGAAGCACCTAATAATCCCTCTGTGGAGAACATATCCTTCATGAAACGCTGGAATCGACTTAAGGCCATACAACAATTATTTGCTCGTCGTTGGAAAAACGAATTCATCACCGAATTGTAACGTAGAAGCAAATGGAGAACAATAAAAGACAACCTGAAAGAAAACGACTTCGTTCTAGTTAAAAAGGATCTGCTACCAGCTACTGAGTGGCGACTTGGTAGGGTAAAAAATGTTATTTACGGTACAAATCAAAGAGTTCGTGTTGCCGAGATACTGACCAGTAACGGCTTGATTAAACGCCCAACCGTAAAACTTTGCAAGTTACCTATTGAAATTAATACTCCCTGTAAACTAAATTAAGCACTTAAATTTTACCTAGAATACAATCTTTGAGCTTTAAGTCAAATCATAATCTATTTGTATTGTGCACATGTTTTTTGTTTTTTCTTTAGAGGCCATCATGCTCACCAAATCTCGTTGCAAATTGTGCCGGCGCAATCATCCTCCTTAATATTGCGTGCAGTTTCAGGCTATGGCTCACCCAAAGGGGGCCAAAAGAAATGGCTACTGCCTAAATTGTTTCACACAGAGTCATGATCGGTTCTGGTGCGAACTCGTTATCATAGAGGTGAAAGAGAAGAAAAAGAAGGGCGAAAGTGGTAGCGTACTAAACTGGGATGCCGATGAACAAGTAGGCGAAAGTGTTGCTATTGCGATGGGTATCAAGAGGGAACGAATGATCGATATTTCCTCACCAGTGGAAAAAGAGAAACATCGTGATGGTGGTCCTAAGGATTCACTACGTAAACTGAGTCGCTCACAATCTAAAGAACAAGAGCGGGGATACAGAGAAAGTAAAAGGGAACAAGAGCGCTAAAGTGAACGTGAAACAGAGCAGAGGAAGGAAGAACGAGAACGCGAAAGAGAACGTGAACAAAAGGTAACGCGAAAGAGAGCGTGACAGAGAACGCGAGGATAAAGTTCTGATAAGCGATACAGACCTACAACGTGAGAAAGAAATAGAGGAAGAATTACGTGAACGCAAAAAGACAGAGAATAAAGCGCGGGAAAAGAAAGAGAAGAGGTTTAAAGAGTTCCTAGAAGACTACGATGACGAAAGGGATGATGGTAAAATTTACGAGGGTCGGGAAAATTTACGAGGGAAAACTGCAACAACGTCTGGCGGAGAGGGTTCGAGAGACAGATCTAGATGGGAAGGACCGAAATAAAGAACATGAAAAATTGTACGGACCACAGATAATTATTGATGTTAAATTGGAAAATTAACAGCGTAAGGAATGAGAGCAAGAACGAGTCAGGGATAAGCATATGTTTAGAGGAAAGCGTCCAAATTCACATGAAAACTACCATCGAAATGACATCAGTGTGGGAGTAACAAGTGTAGGAACTGGAGGCTCAACAAAGCGTTCGCTTTCCAAAGCTGACTCTGTCGACTAGTCGTATAATGACGATGCGGTATTTAGGCAAGAGGCATTGTCTAATTCTAGTAGTCGATATAGGCGCTACGAATCCGAGTTTTGTGACTTTACAAGTGCTCCTGATAGAGAATCTTTGTCATCCGTAACACCTTGAGCATTCACCATACAGAAGACAACCTTTCCAGAGACAGTGGCCTTCGCACTAGCCCAGGAAACCGCTCGCACGATTTCTAGACCACAAGTAAGTAAAGTGCGCAAAATGAAAGTCGTGGAGGCCGATGTAAAGTACAGGACATAGAAAGTTTACAGTCCCCGAGTAAAAATAAAAGTCGTGCACGTAGTGCAACTGGCGAAATATTTAGAAGAGATAATGAGGCTATTCGCTACGAACAGGCTTAAATGGACGGCAGTGTTACGAAAATGGAAACGGTGTAACATCGTTTAACATTAAAATGTTAAACAAAAGCAATAACAACGAACTTGTTTACTTGATTAACAAGTAAACAGAAATATAGCAACATCATCACTATTACGAAAGGGAGATAAAATAAACAACAAGCAACAACAACACTGCAGGGACGAACATAAACAAGATACGTAAACAACAAAAAGAAAGACAGCGAACCATGAACCTTCGCCTATTAGAACATTCATCCGAATGTTTACGTCGAAAGGCAAGGCAAGCATGCAAAGTCGGAGGAGAAGTTCAGTCAGTCTTGTGTGAAGGTGTGAAGACGCATTGCGTGTGAAGTAAGCAATCGTGGTTTGACGATCTCCGTTACAAAGATCTACAGAGCAATTGTGTAATAATTGTTGTTGTTTATCGGAAAGGACATAAACAAAGGAATAACAAATAAAGCGATTGTTGTTGTTAGAATAAGTTGTGAACAGTGGCACACACAATTTTGAGATTAACAAAAAAATTAATTAAAACTGAACATAAATTTATTTTTATTTTCAATCGTAGCTCATATTTCAAACGTTTTTAAAACGTAAATATATATATATATATCCCAACCTTAAACTCATTTTTGCAAGAGTTTAAGGAGTTTAGTTGATTCCTAGAGTTTAGTTGATTCCTAGAGCCTACAGTTTTATTACAACGCGTATACATTTCATTTTATCTACAGTGAAGTTCGATTGGAATACTTTTAGTTTGTGTTAAAAGAATATAACAATTAATTGAAATTTCCGGTATTAGTATACAATTTCTCAATTTCTCTCTATCCTTATCAAAAATGAAGAACGTTTGTGGGGCAAAGGAAATTCCTCCGTCAAGTTTGAAAGTGTTAGCAGACACTCTACACGATACTTCTTGACCAACACAATATCCACTCCGACCTGGTTGGAGAATTTTTCAACAGCATTGATGTTGTCATCCGTTATAGAACGAAGAGGATGCCAACCCGTTAATGGTTGATTCTCATGCCGATGCTAAGAGTCATTCAAATTAATCTTCCACACTCTAAAGCAGCTTCCGCCAATCTATAGTGAAGGACGTAGAGCTCATTCTAGTCCAGGAACCCTGGGTTGTCGATGGCAGAGTTTGTGGTCACAACACCAATGGATACCTCATTGCATCTTTCCATGATACAGATAGGTCTAGAGTTGTGTAATTGTCAAAACTAATATTAATGCTCTTCTCTTCCCCTGGTGTTGCTACAAGGGCTCTGTCACCATGGTCATCGAGATAAACTCGAAGGACCTCCGGTAGAAGATGCGCGACGACGTGGGATTCCGGTAATTATCGGAACGCAGTGAACGTGGTGAGTACCCTTTTTATGATTATATTTTAGTTATCGCTAAGCGGAGTGATAAACCAACCTTCCTCACTTTAAATAGGAGAGAAGTGGTCAGCTCAGATTTTTCTAACTATCTTAAGGACTGAGGAAGTCTAATTGGTCCCTCTTAGCCCTCTTATAGGCAGGGCTGTGACACTGTCTGCAGCGATTAAATCGGCGGCCATATCTGTCAAATCCCCTACCTGCAGGGGTAAACCCAAACCGCCTTGGTAGAACCAAGAGGTCGATGAATCAACCGTCCAAGTGGCAATCTATTTAATAAAGCTAAAACCACTGGTGAAATTTACAATCGAACTTAATACGCTATTAGGCGAGCGAAGAGATCTTCATGGAAGAATTACTGCGCGAGCGTGGAATCCACTTCTAAAACTAGCCGTCTTCGTAAAATACTCAGTTCAACACATAAATCTCTCGACTGTAACCAACTACCCGACGGCTGCTGGAAAAAGAAAGACAGAGAGAAGGCGAAGATTCATATCTTCGCCTACGAGAACATTCATCAGACGGCTGCTGGACTGCGTCCAGTTCAGAGGTAGTTCACATCCTTAACACTCACTTTCCTGGTAGTATCACCATAATTCCAACCCCAAGCCAAGTGCAGTGGGCTGTTAGATCCTTGGAACGATCCAAGTCCCAGGACCGGAGGATATCATTCTAGCCGACTGCTGGACTTCTCTCTATTACTTGGCTTTGGAAAATGTCTAATACGATTTTTATTCTCAGAGCCTGGAAACATTCCCATACTAAAGCAAAGGGCTACAGACCAGTTAGTCTTTGTTCCTTTCTTTTACAAACAATTGTCCTTGGTGTTCATATCAGGATCTCGATTAATCCATCAGTCTTGGCTGTATCCCAACACGCCTACACGATAGGTAAATCAGTGGAAACAGCATTATGAACTCTCATCTAACACTGTCATCATCTGACAAACTAAATTTCACGCTATCGATTGTGCTAAACTGGTGCAGAAAATTTGAACTGGCTGTCAACCCATCCAAAACCGACACAATTCTTTTCATTATAAGATAAAAGTTTCCTCTCTTCACTCTTCCTAGTATAAGTGGGGCCAGACGAAGTTAATCATCTAGGCGTTATCTTCGACTCCAGCCTTAATTGGAAAGCGAACCTGGATGCTAGGGCGCGCAGAGTGGCTTACGCTGCTCACTGCTGCAGCAGGACAGTTGGATCCAGTTGATGTGTCTGACCAACATCACGCGATGGAGCTATTCTTCAGTTATCTCCTATATGGAGTTGCTTTCTGGTGGACTGCCCTGTACAGACAATATATCAGATTTATTTACAAGGCTAGAAAAGGCATTCATGTCACCAGTGCTTTGCGTACCACCTCTACAAAAGCAATGTTTGCAATGAGTAACTGACGTTTCTTGCTAAACATGCATTCAAACTCGCCGCGATTATCTCAATGCCTTGTCTCTCTGGCGCATTATTCCTTCTGGGCTTTCGCTACTTTAGGGGTTAATCCCTCACCCCAACTAACATGAATTATCTCCCTGCAGACGGGAGTTTTCATTATCTGATTCCGAGCAGGAACGACTGAGTCTCTGACACGACGGTTCTAAACTGGACAATGGGATTGGAAGCGGAGGAAAGTGTTATCCACTTCGTTTGTCAATATTCATCTATTGAGAGGAGCAGATTTAGGTTATTTGGCTTTCCATTCCTTGTCAGCTTAACTGAGTTATCATTTATTGAGATAAAGGATATAGCTACGTTCATTAAACTTTTAGGTTGGTTTCAGGTGTGCTTTGGTAATCAAAGCTACCACTTTGACCTTTGGAGACAAAAGCTCAGGTGTTTGCGTGTGAAAATACTAAAGATTTTCAAATAGAGGGGAACATAATAATGTGAAACAGAGAAAACAGTCCGAAACTCAAAATGAGAAACTCATATGCAGAAAAATGTGAAGAATAAGGTTCTACGTTATAATTGTGGCAGGGCGGAGCTTTTTGTCAGAGATTACAAAGGGAAGCAGTTAAAATCTGCAATTATATGTGATATTGCAGAAAGAGTGCTGCACAATACAACGGAAACAACCACGATTTCAACGATTCTGAAAAATTAATACTGGTGAATACGGTAGCTCAGTACATAATTGCGCAGATATTAATGTATTATCGGAAGATGGAGAAAACGCTAAATTTGGCGAACGTTAAAATGACGAAAGTAATAGGTGTTGGCAATATCAAAGTGTATTTAAGGGGAAGTGGTTGTAAGGAGCTAACAAACGTTGAGGAGGTGTTTTACGTAGAAGATTTAAAGGGCAATTTACTTTCACTTTCAAGACTAACCTACGGAGGTTACGACGTTTGTTTCTGTTAAGAAAAGGCGTACATAAAATAGTACAGTACACGGAAAGCCGCATCGGCAAATTTTACTATTTGCGTAGATCTATGAATTTTTTGGCGTTCAAAAACTTTAACCAAATGGTGTTGCTAAACGCAAGAATGGGACAATTATCAAGATGGCTAGATCTATGTTGAAGCACGATGGTGGACCACCAAAATTTTAGGCATGGCTGTTAATACGGCTTGATATATCAGAAATCCGAATACGCCGTCGTCTAGTAGGGAGTGTGTTGGTTTATTAGACTTAAGGCCTCGGTTCAAGGCCAGGTCAGACATCAAAACGAAAAATACGACTTTAAACTGTAGGTCCCGCCACTCAAATATAAAATTAACACACACAGCGTCAGCGATGTGAGAATCTGACTAAAGGGTTGTCATGTATGTGTGTATATCAGAAATCGGTGCCCTACAAAATTATTAAATGATAAAAACCATTTCAACTTATGAAGGAGAAAGATACCCTCACTTAATCACATGGGTATATTTGGTGCTAAGGAATACGTCTTCATTAAGGATAATTGTAGCGATAAATTTGATTCAAGATTTAAGAAGTGTGTGTTAGTGGATTACTCCAGCGAGCCAAAAGTTTATCGTTTATAGTCGCCACGGAAACGCAATGTTATCATAAGCCGTGTTGTCAAAATATTAGACCAGACATATTTTGAAAGCAAATATCAGAACATTAATGATGAGCCTTTACAATGAATATTCAATGTGAAAGGTCGATTCGGCAAGCAATGATGATTCTGATTTTGAAGGTCTTGAAACCTGTAATTTGTGTTTTCCCGGTAAACACACTATGAAAATAATTGAGCGTCGTAATGTTATTATTAAAGAAGATGCCAGTGTTGAGAAGGAGACTGATGACCAACAGAAAAAATCCAGATGAGTATTTGCTAATAAATGTTGAGGAAAACCAAAAAGTTCCTAAAACAGACCATATGGATCAAGAGAACGTGATTGATGAAGGTACTGATTCTGACACCGTAAGCGAATTTGCTGGTTTCGAGACAGCCGAAGACGAGGACTCGGAAGATGAAGTCGACAACCAGCAGTAGTATGCTACTTCTGATCATGGAAGACCTAGAACAGGTAAACGAGGTAGACCACGGAAACAACAAATTTTAATTAATTGTAAATCTGAAAAACAAAGTGAAGTTGATGAGACCATAATCCGCAAATATCCCTGGAACTTAATCGGCTCACTTATGTATTTAGCTGTCAATACTCGACCGGACATTGCATACGTTATAAACTTTCTAAACCAGTTTAACAAGAAGTTTAATGAGGAACATTGCAGACAGTCAAACGTGTGCTTAGGTATTTAAAGGTCACTATTATACTGAAATGATATCAAACCACTTTATGGTATGGTTGATGCTGATTGGGATGGAAATATAACAGATCACCTTTCAGCTTCTAGATATGCCATCATCTTGACTGGTGCAGCTATATGTTGGACAACTCGCAAACAGAGAACAGTCTCTGTCTAGTACAGAATCGGAATATTTGGCAGTATCTGAGGTAACCAAAAAAGTCATATACCTTAACGAACTTTTGCGTTAGATTAATCTGGAATGTGGAACACTATCTCTTCATAGTCGTACATCATTTTATAAGATCGAAGCTAAATGATATAACATATATGCTGAAAGGATGCCAGATGATATTCTCAAATAAGATCTGTGTGCTCAGAAACTACTTATATTGCAGTTCTAGGTATGGCAAAAGCTGGTGGTCATTGATATTATGATTCTCTCAACTTTGTGGGGAGGTGTTGGAAATATCGAAGTATTTCGAATAAGATTATATCGCTATTATTAGTGCTTTCCTTTTACATGTTTTTGCAAATTTTTGTGTATTTAGAATTAACCGACTTTTCTTTATCAGTCTACGTAAGCTTTTGGAAGAATAAAGAACATTTTTAATTTTTTAGCCAATAAAATAAATTATCTGCGTTTTATTACAATCGGACCTCTGTACGACCTTGTTGGCATATTTTTCGAACGTTTCGTTCGAGGTATCCTCCTCTGACCGTATTTGGAAAATTTGTTTTTGTTGTTGATTTAGATATTACCTCTTTTCCTATCCCCGAAACATGGTAGTAGGATCTGATTTGTTTTTTTCCATAAATAGGGGGTTTGCATTTTATGCCTGGCAGTAGGCTTTTAAAACTGCCACTCTTGAAGAGAATACCCAGACGAGCAACCGCTGACTATAAGTATAGGCGCTGATGGAATATTCTGTTGCGGAGGAACTAGCCCACAACGCCTCGGCATTCGCGAGGGTGTTTCATAATAAGGTTTTTTGTTGGTAAGAACCTCAAATATTTTTGGCTAATATAACCGCGTTTATTGAAAAGTGAACTTAATATTATTACAAAAATGGAAACGGTGTAACATTGTTTAACACTAAAATGCTACAAAATGCAAAAGCTACAAAAACAAAACAATGGACTTTTAAAAAAATAAAACAACAACATCAGTATCACGAAAAAGTGATAAACGCAAACAACACACACTAACAACAAATAAGTACGCAAGCATGAATGTAAACAACATGATTAAACAACATGTTTACATTCATAGAATTCTCGAGAAGGCGAAGACCCGAATCTTCACCTACGAGAACATTAATCAGACTGTTTGAGTGGTTATATAAAAGGCAAGGCAAAGCATGCAAAGTCGGAGTAGAAGTTGAGTCATTCTTGTGTGAAAACGCGTTGTTTGTGAAGAAAACAATAGTGGTTTGAAGATCTCCGTCACAAAGATCTGCAGAACAATTATGTAATAATTGTTATTTTTATCGCAAAGGGAATAAACAAAGGAATAACAAGTAAAGCAATCGTTGTTGTTAGAATAAGTTGTGAATTTAAAAATTTATTTTATTTTTATTTGCAATCTACGAGCTCATATTTCAAACGTTTTTAAAAGGTAAAAAATTGGTGTCAGAAGTGCGATTGCAAATATACTAAAAGTTAAAAATAAGATAATTAATCAATAAAAAAAAATGAACACTGTTCCTGAACTAGGAGTGGGAATGGCTTAAACGAGAGTTGGGGTTAACTAGAGCTGCCGACAACCAGAAATTCAAATGAACACCAGAGGTGGAATTAAGGGAGGAACTTCAGCATCAGGGCCATCGATGTAAGATTCTTACGGAGTTCGAAGACGAGGAGAACGAAGGAGAGTTACAGGCCCCTGACAGCGTCAATAAGACATGAAATTTTGCTAGCCGCTATGACGAACAAATGGAAAAAGCTAGTTGTTCAAGTTCGAAAGATACTGAACCAGAGAATAGTCCCTTGGTAGAGTGCGAATCCTACTCAGGCCAGCGAAGAATCATCTGAAGACTCCGAGGTGGCCAATGTGCTCCAGTAGAAGGCAGGAAATAAACAATGGAACGGTTGCCGGAATCTGCCGAAAGTCAGCCAAGGATCATTTGATGTAAATGCTGGAGAAATGGGGTAGCGATCTAGCAGACCTCCAGAGAAGAATAAAGCCAAAAAGCTGCTAAAGAGGTACGCTGCATTTCGCACACAAATAATAAAAGCTCAAAGGATACGAACAGCCATGGTCAAACAAGAAATGACTGAGAAGCGAGACCGAAAAACAGGCACCCAGAGCATTACCACTGGCGAAGCACTAAGGGGTTCAAACCTAGTCGATAATGAAGAAATCATCAGGTAGCTTGGAGCTTTCCCTGGTGTCTTGGGTCAAAAAACAATGGCAGTACAGGTTCCGCGTAGACTATAGGAAGCTGAATGATGTCACTAAAACATAGTTTCTGCTACCGAGAATTGACACGCTTAGCCGAAGGAAAGTGGTCTCCATATATGGATTACAAAGCGGATATTGGCAGGTTGGAGATTTGCAGTCAAGGACATGAAGAAAACTGCGTTTTAGCGCGAACGGTGGCTCTGTGGCAGTTTAAATCACTGCCTGTTTGGTCTCCGTAATACTCCGGCCACAATTCAAGGGACTTATGGAACATGAATACGAAGGGACTCGCATTGGAAGACTTGCAGTGGATCGTACTTCGATGCATCAGATAGTGATAGGCAGAATTAACCGAAAACCTTAAGAAACCGGGGAGAAAGTACTTACTTAATTGGCCAGTAACAACCCGATTAACGATTTCGACTCTGCCACAACACATCCTTTCCCAGGCGCCTCTGCTTCCTTGCGCGCCTACGCCCAGTTGGTCACCACCAAATCGATAACAGAGCTTCCTCGATTTGGTCTTCCACGGATAAAAAGTCGTCCTCTTCGCCGACTTCGCAGATACCTCGCAATCAAATACCCCGTCTCGCCGGAGCATCTTACCTCCAATTTCGAACGATGGCGAGCCAGCGCAGCCGCTGAATATTAATACGCTGCACAACGTCTATGTCGTTGAGGAGCTTATCTATCTCGCTGTTGTATCGGATGCGGAAATCTTGCCCAACACCACTGGACCGAAGATCTTACGTAGGACTTTTCTCTCGAATACTCTCAAGGGCTGCTGCATCGGTGCTTAATAAGGGTCCATGCATCTGCGCCATAAAGAAGACGGGTAGGATGAGCGTCTTGTAGAGTATTAGTTTTCGTCGCACGAGAGAGGTCTCTGTTACTCAATTGCCTATTGAGACCATAAATAGCACCTGTTGGCAAGATGATTCTGCGCTTGATCTCCAGTCTGACATTATTTTTGGTGGTAACGCGAGCAAGATAGATGAATTCCTCTTGACTACATCAAAAGTATAGTTATCGGCGTAATCTGAGAATCGATAACATATACTTTGTTTGCCCTCATTTATTGTCAGACCCATCTTCGTAGACTCTTTTCAATAGCCACTAAAGGCAGCAGTAACATCTCGCTTGGTAGCTTATGATGTCAATGTTGTCAGCGTACGCAAGCAACTGGAGACTTATGGAAGATAGTGTCATTGCGATGCACTCACGCCTTTCGCAAACACTCTTCATGACGAAATTGAAGAGTCGCGTGATAAGGGATCGCCTTATCTGAACGAATGAGGTTCATTCCTACCTTGACGGAGCTGCAAGAATTGCTCAACGTCATTCTCCATAACTTGACATTGCGGCAAAAACAAGATCACTTATGGGGCTATCGAAGGCTGCCTTATAGTCGACAAAAAAGTTGGTGTGTGTCAATTTGTTTTTCGTGGGTCTTTTCCAGGGATTGGCGTAGTGTGAAGATCTGGTCGATGGTGAACTTGCCAGGCCTGAAGCCGCACTGATAATTTCCAATCAGTGTTTTGACGAGTGGCTTCAGTCGTTCACACAATACGCTTGTAAGAACCTTATATGCGATAGGGAGAAGGCTTATACCCCTGTAGTTGGCGTATAACGTTGGGTCTCCCTTTTTCAGGACAGGACAGAGGAACTGAGGTTACAATCGTTGGGCATACTTTCCTTTAGCATATTTTGTAAATATGCTGGTGCATGCGCCCTACCCACTCTACATCGGTGTTAAACAAATTCAGCGGGAGGCCATCGGGACCTGCGCCTTTATTGTTTTTAAGTCGCATAATAGTGACTTTGACCTCTTCATGGCTAGGAGGCGGATATCCACGCCGTCATCGCCTTGTAGCAGAGTAGAGAAGTGTTTCCTCCCAACCTCAGCACCCCTGCGGATCTGTAACCAGGTTTCCATTCTCATCCTTGCAGGAGGACGCTCCGGGTTTACAACCTCGGTTAGACGCTTAACCTTTTGATAGAACTTTCGAGCGTCATTCCTACATCTGTACATCTCGACTTCCTCACGCTCACGCCTTTCCTGCTCCCTCTTTTGCGGTCTGAAAAGGCATCTCCAATTCTCTATGTTCTCGACAATGGCTCGCGTAGCGGCAGACTGCAACGTTTTCTGGTATGCGGCGTTTTTCGCTACAGCTGCCTCGCGACACTCCTCATCGTACCATTGATTTCGTTGGGGTGGGCGTTCGAACCAAAGACTGTTTCCGCAGTAGTGCGCAAGGAGTGGGAGAGGCCCACAGTCCACCAATGTCGATAAGATTAGATAGGGAACGACGAAGCTTATCTGAGAGTTGAGCGGAAGACGCCTGAGCTGTCCTTTGTGATCGCAGCTTCTCTTGACGTCCAGCTTTCGCAGTGTACTAGAGCGCGCAGACCTCGAGGCGCTAATGCGCACTTGGAACTTGCTGCGACAAGGTAGTGGTCCGAGTCGATGTTTGGACTCTAAATGTGGCGCACATTTAATATACTGGAAACGTGCTTCCATCAATCACAATATGATCGACTTGGTTGGATGTTGATCGATCAGGGACATCCATCCTTGTGGATTTCGAGATGCTGAAACCTGGTGCTTCATACAACCATGTAACATGAGGCCAAAGATACCTTCCCGCCGGACCTTCGCATTAAAATCCCGAGGACGATTTTGGGTCATGGGCCGGGAACTTATCATACACGTCTCGGGTTTAGCGTAGAAGGAATCCTTAACCACATCGTCCTTTTCTTCCGTCGGGGCATGAATACAAATTAGGCTGATGTAGAATTTTGCCCTATACGGATTGTGGATATTCTTTCGGTCACAGGCGTGAACCCAGAAACAAGATGACGAGTCTCTTACTAACCACGAATCCGCATCCGAATTTGTGCTTACCAACATGGCAGCTGTAATACACATGGCAGTGATGTCCGTCCTACATTTCATGAGGGCTTCCGCCAACTGGGCGGAAGCGCCTACCTGTGAAGGGTGCGGACGTTCCATGCGCCTATTCTTAAATCGTAGTCCTTTAAACGTTTGCCGTGGTCGTCAACTTTTAGGGGGGATCCTTATAGAGGCTTGCGTTTTGGTCTTCACTGGATTTAATATTTTTACGTGGTGGGTTCCAATCCCTACGCGCTGGAAGTTCTGCAGCGAATATCAATGGCCGGACTAAAATTAAGCGTGTGCAGTCTTCCAAAAACAAATGAAGTATTTGGGGCATCTTCTTACCGCAGATGGCATATCCACGGATGCGGATAAGATATAAGCAGTAAAGGACTAGGCTCGTCCCCAGAATCTTCATGAATTACGCAGTTCTTTGGGACTAAGTACATACTACAGACGCTTTATGCCTAACTTTGCTAGTGTGGCTGCAAGTTTGCATGAGCTTACCAAGAAAACCAAGGTGTATCAATGGAGTGAGTCCCAGAAAAAGCTGTCTGGGGGAAGATAAGGAACTAGCTTCCTGATCGGATAATGGCTGTTCGAGCAGGCGAAGGTCGGCTTCCATCTCTGCGTCTCATTAGTCCCCAATTTTTCATATCTCGTGCGGGCGAATCCTGAGGGATTCTCTGACAGGCGTTTACGGTAAACTGAATCGCAGTGCTTCAGGGATTCCGATGAACATATGTGATCCGCACAACCAGAATCCAGAACTCCTCTAATTTGGAAATTTCAATGTGGTTGGAAACTTTGGATTACACATCTTCCATTATCTCAACACTTTCTCCCGTTTCTTTGGATTAAGAGAATGTCACCGAGCGTGGTACATAGTCCGCCCCTGGGATGCGTATTTTGGCAGCATTTCTAGTTTCGCGCCTGCCAGATCTCTCCCAGTCTCGATATACGCGATGGTATGAAGAATCTAGGGCGTACTAATTTAACGTATCCCTGGTGGCCTAGCCACCCACATTTGGTAAACTGGTACCGACTCCCGGATCTCCTAGATCACCGTCAAAGGAAAGCATCGGTAGGCGTCCTCCCACCAATCCCCCAGTTGATGCGAATGCTGCCATCTGGATCCAAAATCGGTCTATCAAACCACCACACACACAAAAACTATCTTTTAGCAACTCGCATACAAACATGCTGATACGATAGCAACTTCTTTGTTTCTTTGCTCCTGGATCACTCATCAGACAAGGACATGGTACAATATAACAGCTGCGTCATGCTTACAATATAGTACTTATTCATATATGAAAATTAAGTATAATTAGCCGCATAGCGATATTAAATTAAAATTTATTGTTAATAAAAAATATGATTGTATGAAGGGAGTACAGTATCATAGTTTCATAAATATTTACTTTTTGAATATAAGAGATTGTTTTTTATTTGTATTTTAGACCTTGTTCGTTTCTCTTCAATAACAAGAAACTAAAACTGTTTTTAATTATCATCTCATGTTATATTGACATCACCAAATCTGCTTTTAGCCTGCTCACAAAAAAAGAAACATTCGATCTAAATGCTCAGTTAGCGACGTAAACACCATACAAGTCTACTTGCTAGTAAAGTAATGGAATGTAATGTAACAGTAACATCTACCCTGAAATGTAAAAATGTAATGTGCAATTATGGAAAACATACAAGTGCATGTTTTATGTATAAAACAACAAAAATAAATAAATAACATAAATAAATAAAATAAAACTGGCAAAAAGTGAAGACAAAAAATTTAGAACCATAAATTTTATCCTACGGTATCCAGACGCTAAAGGACCTTGTGTGGCTACACCAGATTTGTCGTATCCAGTCTACGAGAAAAATTCAGTTTGGACAGTGATGGTAACTAATATGGTATTGGTGGCGTACTTTTTCAAGTGGTCAATGATACAGAGGTAGTCGCACACTGTCGAAGTCTGAACGGAACTATTGTGTAACTCGACGTGAGCTACTTTCAGTGCTGGTATGCATAAAACATTACCACTTCAAGTACCTGTATGGCCAAAATTTTCTACTAAGGACTGATCATTCCGCACTGAGATGGCTGCTGCAATTCAAGAGCCCTGAACGACAGTTAGTACGTTGGATTGAGCGCTTCAAGACTTACGACTTCAGTATTAAACACCGAAGAGGCATAAAACATAGGAATGCTGATGCTCTCTCACGTCGACTTTGTAATTTGGAGTGTAAACATTGCGTGAAAGCCGAGAAGGATTCCATCATCGACATCCGGCTAACGCAGATCGAAGCTAACGAAGACTGGTTCGAAGCACAAAAAAACGACCCAATCCTGGCGAAGGTTATAGCAGCTAAGGAAGACGACAAACGGGCTACCAGTTATGAGATATCCGCAGAAGGTCCTCTTACAAAAGCATATTGGACACGATGGGACAGTCTAAGTGATAAACGGGTGCTTATATCGACATTGAGAAAGTGCTGCTGGCAAGACCTCATCCAACCGAATAGTGGTGCCTTCCTCCAAGTTGAAGTCTTAAATCATGCAGCTAGCGGAGGACACCTTGGGGTGACAAAGACGCTAGAAAGACTAAAGCAAAGTTTTTATTGGATTGAATCCCAGCAAGCAGTAGCGGATTGGATAGCGAACTGTACCCAGTGTATTGCAGCTAAAGGTCCCGTAAGAAGTCGAGGTCAACCGCAACAATATAACTCGGGCGCACCTTTCGAACGGATAGCGATGGACGTCGCAGGTCACTTTCCTGTCAGTAATGTCGGAAATAGATGTGTTCTCGTCGTGATGGATTATTTCAGCAAATGACCGGAAATGTATACCATACCTAACCACGAGGCGAAGGCAGGTGTAAAAGTTTTTGTAAATAACTGGGTAAACCGTTACGGGGTTCCTATAGAGCTACATTTCAATCAAGGCAGAAATTTCGAGTCAGTTGTATTTAAGAAAATGTGTGAGGTATACGGTATTAAGAAGACTCAAACGACGCCGCTCCACCAACAGTCCGACGGAATGATAGAACGGTTTAATCGGACCCTGGAGGAATACTTGCGAAAAGTAGTGAGCGAGCAACAGAAGGATTGGGACGAACACAATTTTACTGGCATACCGATCGGCCCCTATGATATAATTAAAAGGTTGAACGATGTCGTGTGCAGGATACAGAAAGCCAACAGCCCCCGACCAAAAATGAAGGTCGTCCACATAGTGACTGGCGAAATATGGGGAAGAGATAATCAGCCTATTCGGGACGAACAGGCTTAAGTGGGCGGCAGTGTTACAAAAATCGAAACGGTGTAACATTGTTTAACATTAAAATGTTAAACAATAGCTACAAAAATAAAACAATGGACTTGTTTGCTTGATTAACAAATAAACAAAAATAAAACATCAGTAACACGAAAAAGGGGTAAGTAAACCAACCAGCAACAACAACTGCAAGGACAAACGTAAACAACACTCACTAACAACACAAAATTGTGCGATTAATAAAAGATTTAATTAAATTTGAACACAAATTTATTTTTATTTTTATTTGCAATATACGAGCTCATATTTCAAACGTTTTTAAAAGGTAAAAATGTAACAATATTATATATTTTATACAACTGACTAAGTTCTAAGCAGCATTTTCATCCAGTTGGTACCATTTTCTGTGAAGTTACACAAGAGCCACTAAATTCACTATCAAAATTAGGACAAACCTGATGATTTTTATTCTAAATGAAACGAACGTTAATATAAACATTTTTTCAACATAGCATTCCTTGTCTCTCTTGATTGACAAAAGTCAAATGCATCTTGGCTCAAAATTTATAACTGCAATTAACAAATTTATAACGATTTTAAAAATCTTTAAAAAAATTGCGGAAAAGCATTATTATTTTATCTAATATAAAAAAATAAAGTTACACCTTTTTATATAAGCCATCGATATACATACATAATTTATATTATGACAAGAAGAAAGCCACCTTTTAATTTCTCCACAGGAAATTTGCAGTTTATATACATTTTTACAATATGTTTATTAAATAGATTTATTGAATTTAAAATTTTCTCTTACCAGGTTTAATAAAAAATCATAAAGTTGAAAAACATTCAGACTGTCTTTGAAATTAATTTTTATTTTGCCAATATACTTTTTGGCTTTAGCATATAAATTGTGAATTTACAAATAAGTCATAAGTTTTCGTATTAACTTTTTACATTTAAGAATTACTTACTATGAAACATTAAAAGGGTTTAAATTGTTATCGAATTTACTAATAAAGTTATTAATATCATCATATTCTACATTACAGTTTTCAAAGGGGTTTAAGGATTTACGAATATGCAGGCATTTTTTGTTTGAAGATTCAATATTTAAACAAGTATTAATATCTAAAATATTTTTTCTCATTTTTTCCGAAACATCCTGGAGAAGTGTTATATTATCCATGATATTTTGAACTTGCAGTTGTGGCCCTATTGTAAAAACCGTCTTCCTTTTATTTGGACACACAACACACTTCAAAGCATCACTGTATTGTCTAATACATTCTTTATGAAATGAGTGCTGACATAGGAAGTATAACATTGGCAGTTTCGTCATTTGTTTACAAATATCACAGGATCTACTTCGAAACTCTACTGGACGATTGTTATATTTTTGCAATAATGCTTTTGTTTTAGAAACTTGTTCTTGTAAAAGACACACTCTGTTGTAGAGTTTGGAGCTTTTAAAATATTGAAAAATATTATAACTAAAAAAAAAATCGCTTATATGTGATACAAAAAAGTTCCTACTTAGGATAAAACCATCTACAATATTTAATATGTAGTTGGGCCTTGTTTGCAAAACTTTTCTAAATATTTCAATAACGAGTTTGAATGAATATTTTAATAACAGATTATCTTTAGTTAGCGATCTCATCCACATATGAGTGGAATTAAAATCATGTCCTGTAGAAAATTCATTTATGTACTCAGGGTACATTTCAAAACACTTCGCTAAGCACTTCATGCTTAAAATCTGAACTCCGCATTTATCATACAACAATCGAATACCTGGCCAAAATTCATAACTTCGGCAAATTAAAAATCCGTTATCTACAGATATACTCCCCCCATGAGTTTCAAAAAAATTAATTACGAATGATATGTCAACATTACCTAGTTGCCACATTTGCAATACCAATTCTGTCCAAATGGTATATAAAAATTTCATTTTATATTGTTTACATATATTATCTATGAAAGTTATAGCAAACATTTTCTTTGAAAGTATTAAAGGAAATACTATTTTATGAAAGCTATAATTGTCAACCCACAAACCTTTTTTCAACGCATAGTTTGCTGCCTCTACTAAAGAGTCTGGATATTGATTTAATAAAAAATAGCCATATTCTAAAAAGAAATCTATAACATCTTCATTAGCAATTGCCTTTAAATAAGTCAAAAAATTATTATGCTCTAAAAGTTCCAGTATAGAAGAATATTTTTCACCTTGATCTATAGCTGAATAACAAACTAATAAATTACCGCATCCATTTTGTGCTATTTCAAAGATATGAAATGCTTTGTTAGATAATTCCACACGGTGACGACAATTTTTTAAAAGTTTTATATGTTCTGAAGATTTAAACTCAGTTTCGTTTAATTTAGATAAATATTCTATTAGGCATTCATTGTAACGAAAATCCGCTAGCTTGTTCACTATCGTGAAAGGAGCTACTGCTCCAATAGTTTTTGAATACATATTAACTGCTCCAAACATGTCTCCTCGATGTAGCAGGTGATCACCATAACTAACTAAGACCTCAGCTACTGTGTTAGTGTTTGCTTTGTCCTCTTCAAGTAATTTCAGGGCAACGTCGTATAAGTTTTTTGTTATTAGATGTTTCATTTTATATCTTATTCCCTTTTCTCTAAACGTCAGAATGTCACCGCTTCTCAAAAAAATTAAGCAATTATTGTTATCGTTTGCAGCCTGTATTCCTACAATGTTACAGAGTTCTTTGTTGAACACAACAATTTTGTTATCAATATCAATTATCATCAATTGATATATATCATTATATTCTAAATTCCATCTATCGACAGTATTAAATACAAGAATATACTTCTTTCCAAACCATTCCACAATTTTTTTTTTTCCATTTAAAGCATAACATGATCCTCTCCCTTCAGTTGAATAACAGTAAAGACCGTCATCCCGAGCAACGACGAAGTTCTGGTCATTATTTGATTTATACATGGGCTGCAAAGTACAACAGTGAACATTGGAGACAATATCATCCAAAGAAAATATAGTTTCGTTTAAAATTGAACTGCTTGATGTTTTGTAATAAAAAACTCCATCATCAGAGCAAGCAAACATATTAACACCGCCATCTGTATTATTTGAAAATTTAATTCCTTTGACAGGTTTTGAACATACGTTTAAACATTTAAAGGTCTTTGATGAAATTTCTTTTGAAAAGTTAGATTTGGAAAAGAAAACATAGCCGTTCTGAAGACCAATAGCAATACAAAGCTCAGTATTAATTAGATTAAAAGCCGAAATAGTTGTAACATTAGAAATATTTTCAAATACTGTATTACTAATAAGACTTGGTGTTTTTCTCACAAATTTAGCTAAGTTAAACACTTTAAGAACACACTTATCCAAATACTCGCAAAGTATTATAAAGATATTACAACCTTCAGGAACACAGCTGTATTTTACTTTATCTTCAATTTTAAATATTGTACATTCCCAGTCTTCCAAGATTTGAACATCTCCATTTCCATAGAAGAAAATTTTGTATTTGGAATTAGAGCAAAATGATATAATATTACTTCTGTGACAAACTTTTACCGCAGTTGACACAATTTGAAAAAAACTAAACATTTTATATTTTGTAGCTTATAATTTCTCCTTTTACAAAAGCAAATTAAATATTACTCGTTCTCAATTACAATTACTTTGCTGGAAAAAAATTCACTGACAATAGTGCCAATGAAGACAATCTAGCAATTTCCTACTAATTTAGCGGTTTTTTTTTTGCTTGCCTTGATAAACTTTTTTTCACTTATAGTGTTTTCACACCGAGTGGTTTTAACGCAAAAGTTGGTTTTAACGTTAAAACCAAAAAAACCTAGTTCTACCATACAAAATGATTGTGTTAAAACCATCTTAAACCATTTTTTGAATTGGTTTTAAGTAGGTTTTTTAAAATACAACCTTTTTTTCGATGTACTAAATCAGAGCTACCAACACTGAAATGTTGAAAACAGCTGAAAAAAACAAAACAAAACAAATATAGAAATACTGAAAACCAGTATAATAAACTACTTGATTTACAAGCACTTCTTCACTTTTTATAAATAGATCCAATATTTTAAAGTATTCTTTTACAATATTTAGAATAATTTTTAATTTATTGTTCATATCTCAATTTTTTCTTATTTTTATCGTTTCTTAAACAAAAACAGTTGTTGGATAGTCGTAAATGTCATGAATGTTAAAACCAGATTTAAGAAATCTTGCAGTGTGAACGCAAAATCAGCTGTTTATGGTTTTAATATTAAAATCAGGTTTTAACTTTTGGTGTGAAAACACTATTAGTCCCATTTTACATTGAGAAAAAGTGAAATTGTAGGTAATATATAGTTAACGAATTATCTGCAGGCGAAGTAGGGGATTGAATTTAATTCAATTACGATGGTACGAAGAACTCGTACAATCGAAATTAGTTTTTATACAATGGTGATAGAAATAATTTCGAAAATAGCACTCCGTACTTTACACTATACTTGTCATAATTTTGTCTTACTTCTTTAACCGCATTCTTATTTTATTGTTATCAGCGAATAGAGATCGACGATTTTCGGTGTACAAGTTGGATGATGTTGAGTTTTGCTGATGATATTAAATTTTTAAGCACACATGAGGTACCGCACTAAGTGAAAACTTATTTTTCGGCTAGATAAGTATTTAAATCTTTCGAGAACACAAAAGAACACGACAAAGAAAACATGTTCTTCCATAACCAAGTAGTGCCTCAAATATTGCATGTGAAATAAATTAGTAAATTAGTCTAGTAGGTAGAGTGCAGGCTTATAAGACTTGAGGTTCAAACCCTAGGTCAGGCATCTCCAACAAAACGAAATATGAAAAAAATAGTTCTTCGGCGACGTCGTCTCAGCTGATTTCTGACAAAAACTCTGCGAGTAAAAAAATTGCCATGAAATATTTCTCAAAAATCTGTCGTTCAAAGTAGACTTCAAACTGTAGGTCCCGCCACTCATGTGTTAAATTAACACACACAACATAATTGGTGTGAGAAACTAGGTAATAATCTTGACCGAACGGTAGCAATAACCAAATATGTACATATGTAATAGAAGTTTGATTTCAAAATTTCACATATTAGCAGATATTAAAGTTTAACTCTGAGAAATATATTGGCATGGTTGGAAATACATACACCTGCTTCAGATTGAAGTATAAAGTCCTACTAAGTAGATCACTTCTAAAACCAATGTTCTTCACACATGGAAAAACTTCAAAGGCGCTAAAATATAATTTTACGCGCACGATTACAGCAGCAGTATGATATTTTTAATAGACAGATATCGGACTACCTTGGCCACATTCGTATAAGAAAGATACGGACTGCATTATGACTGGTCTTGGTAAATCGGAAATAAATTTTTTTTATATTTTTAATTAAAGTCTATTAAACTAAACTGAAATATTCACATAGTTCAATATTTTTATAAAATAGAAATTTTTTGGTCCTTACAAATTTTAGCTCTCTGAAGTGTAGACTGTATGCCAGTGCCCCCCGGATGTCAAACATATTTGGTTTTTTACACACATAGGCCACGAAGATCTACTAAGTTCGTAAAAAAGAGAGTAAAAATGCATTCAGTTGCTTGTCAGCTTCTAAAGACGAAGGTTCGTGTCGCTTTTATCAGGTTTCAATTATACACCCAAAGGAATATTTAGGTATATTTCACTAATATTTCATAAAATTCACTAATAACAATGAGAAATGATCTCCATTTTGAAAGGAATATTTGTCAAGTTAAATAAGCAGTCTTAAGAGATTTGGCGCTGTACATTTTTTCTATATTTTCCACTACATACACATATTATTAGGTTACACTTGAAAATATTACTAAAAATTTTCCTCTGGGTTATACACATGCTTCTCACAACTGCTGTCACACTTTAATCATATTCTCTTTGTGTCGACCTCTGCTGTATGCAGTAATATTGATAAAAAATCAAATTTCATTATTAAAGTGTTGGTTACTTAAACTTTAGAACCGTAAAAATGTAACGTACGTAGCCTTAAAAACTTTTCTGTAGTTATAGAAATGTTAAAAACAGGACATATATCAACGCAGAATGTAAATAAAAATGAAATAGAACACAAAGCAACATACACACGAACAAAACCAAGGCGAATTTATTCTCTCAGGTGACCGTAATTTTACATTTGCATTTTGTTTTTGTTGAGGAGTAATATTCTTGTCAAAAAGATTAACCCTCAAACCTCCATAGAAAATTAATTAAAGCACTTAAAAAACTAAATGAATTTTATATATTGAAAATTCTTATGATTTTGATGTCATGCAAAATTACACAATATTTTATAATTACTATATTAAATTAAAAAAATTATTTTATACAGTCAGCAACATTTCCACTTTACGTAAAGAACATGTTTTTATATGACCATCGAGAAAAATGGCAGCTGCAAACTTTATTTCTTATTTGTCATAGTTTAGGCACCTAGTTGGAGGGACCGAATTCTTTTTTGGTAATTTATCCCTCTCGTCTAAATAAATATAAGTATAGTAAATCTAGGTTGTAGCTTAAAAGATATATGTATTTAGTGTTAAAGGCTTAAATATTGTTAATCATATTGCAAAAATTTTAATATAATTGGCTTTAAAATAGTAATCCCGAAGAATTTCTCGTACGTATCGTTAACGATACAGTAATTTTTTTGACAGCTGGTAATTTAAGGCCACCTTATATATGCATTCGCCTTGAACACTGTACAATGCAAAGAAATTGGTATAGAGACATTTGCACGAAGCCAGCTGTTCAGAGCAGTGATGTGTTTTGTTAAGACAAAGCAAAATTCAAAAAGTACCATACATACATACATAATTGGCCATTACAACCCTTCAGTCAGGATTACGGCCTAGCTTCTCACATCACTTATGTTGTGTGTGTTAATTTCATACATGAGTGGCGGGACCTACAGTTTAAAGTCGACTCCGAACGACAGATTTTTTTTGAGAAACTTTTCATGGCAATTTTATTTACTCTCAGAGTTTTTGCCAGAAATCTGCTGAGAGGAAGTCGCCGAAGAAATATTTTTTTCATATTTCGTTTTGATGTCTCACCGGGGATTTGAACCCTGGCCTTTCGTCTAATAAGCCAACACACTACCTACTAGACCACGGCGGCTTTTCAAAAAGTACCAATTGAGCTTTAATTGGAAAAAGTTACATTTGTTTTTTAAATTTTATATTATTAAAATATTTATTTTTATTCTTCTAATATTACGGCATATTACATTTATGTTTTAATCTGAGTCAATTTTTATGGAATTTAGATATAAGTAGAGATAAATATTGTTCTATTCAAATTGTTTTTGTGTGTTTTTTTTATTAAATTGCAATTCAATACCTTTGGCTAAAATAGTAATAAAAATACTCTCATAATTCTTTAAGAACATTAGAATCATAAGAATATGTATTTAAATAAAAAAAAGTACCAAAAAGGGTATTTGCGTTACATTGCCACTCAAAATACAGAGTATTTATTTATTTTGTTTCATATTTTTTATATACATTAAAATCATAATAATAATAATTAAAGAAAAATCATTTTTATGTATAAATTTAAAAGATTAATATATACGATTAATATATTTACAAGTACCAAAAATGAGAATTCGTACCACTTCGTCACTCAAAATACGTATACATATTGTAACAGATCTTTAACATCTCTGTATTATTCATTAGTCTTTAAGTAATCTATTACAATTTATTTACATATGTCAAAATAATATATACTTAATAATCACACCCAAAAACTTAATAAAGGATGAATAGAGAAGAGTCAGGCAGTCTGATATCGAGCATTGAAACAATAAGTCGTCTCTTACTACAAATTAAACCTTTATATGGCGACCGTGACAGGATATACACGTAGTAGAAGATGACTTTAACATACCTTCGGACGGAATACTTGGCAAAGACTTTTTATGTCAATTTCATTTTGGTTTCACAACATTAGATTAATAATTCCCATAGAACACGGTACAAGCGTCAATAGTTGCGTAGTTCCACCAAGGTGTGGGATGGTAGATGCACAAGAGGTATGCGACGGAGTTTTTATTGGTAAATGTATTATAGATACGAAACAACCCATATTGAAAATAGTTAATGTAACCGATAATGTTAAACATATTACAAATTGTAATATTAAAACGGAAAAGCTTTCAAATTATGATGTATACTCGATTAAGGCCCTAAATTCAGACAACGAAAGTATTGAAGAACTTAAAAACGAGTTGAAAACCCACATGCCCGAGGAAGTAGAGGATAAATTATTAGCACTATGCGAGGAATACGCCGAAATATTTGCATTAAAAGATGACAAAATGACAGTTAATAATTTTTATGAACAGAAACTCAGGTTGAGTGATGCTATACCGGTTTACATCATAAATTATCGTTTACCATATTCGCAAAACCAAGAAATCGATAAGCAAGTAAAAAATTTATTACAAAACGACTTAATCGAACCTAGTTACTCCAACTACTATAGTTCTTTGATTTTGGTTTCAAAAAAGAGTGTAAATGGGCAAAAATCTTATAGGATGTGTGTAGACTATAGAGCAGTAAATAAGAAGTTGATCGTAGACAAATTTCCTCTGCCGCGAATCGATGACATCCTAGATAACCTTGGACGTGCAAAACACTTTTCAATACTTGATTTATTTTCTGATTATCACCAAATACCTATTTATACTGATTCGAGAGACATTACTTCTTTTAGCACGAATTTAGGTTCTTTTCATTGGAAAGTTTTGCCGTTTGGTTTAAACATAGCACCAAATTCATTTTCACGGATGATGTCTATTGCGTTTTCAGGTCTGTCACCGGACCAAGCATTCTTATATGTTGACGACATAATCGTCATTGGTTGTAGTACCAAACATCATTTGATAAATTTAAAAACAGTTTTCGATATTTTAAGATGGAATTTAAAAATCAATCCTTACAAGTGTAATTTTTTTCGTTCAGAGGTGACTTTCCTAGGTTATAAATGCACTTCAAAAGGTCTTCTGCCGGACGATTCCAAAATCAAAACAATTAAAAATTACCCAATTCCTGCCAATAAAGATGACGTTAAGAGATCTGTCGCATTCGCGAATTACTATCGCAGATTTATCAAGGATTTTGCTTCGTTGGCAGCACCACTAAACCAATTAACACGCAAAAATGTACATTTTAGTTGGGACGACAAATATAGCAAAGCTTTTGAAAATCTCAGGTTAAGTTTAATGTCTTCAAAACTTTTACAGTACCCAGATTTTTCAAAACAATTTTTTATAACCGTGGATGCTTCCAAAATTGGTTGTGGAGCCGTTTTAAGTCAAAATTTCGATGGTGATGATCTGCCCATTTATTTTGCATCTAGATCGTTCAACAAAGCAGAACAGAAGAAACCGACTTTGAGCAGGAGCTCTTAGCCATTTATTTTGCAATAACACAATTCAGACCATACGTTTCTGGAGCTTCATTTTTCGTCAGGTCAGATCATAGACCATTGGTCTATCTGTTTAATATGAAGGATCCATCATCAAAACTGACAAAAATTAGATTAGAATTATCAGAATATAACTTTACAATTGAATATATAAAAAGTAAAAACAATGTTGCGGCGGATGCACTCTCGCGAATTTCAGTTGACGAATTGAAAAACGCTAACAAGGAGATATTTGCCATAACAACTCGAGCAATGACTAGACAATTAGAACCAAAAAATGAAAATATAATCGCTAGCGTAGAAAAATTACCGATATATGACAAATTTACTCATGAGTTTAATCTTAAAATACCGAAGATCAGATCCGAAATTTTGTATACAAATAATAAATTAGTTCAATTGCGCATAAATATTTATAAAAAATTTAAAATTTTAACTTTTTTGAATATTCCAATTGATAACGAAACATTGAATTTAGAAGATATGCTTTCGAAGCTCCAAAAGGAAGCTGTCATTCAAAATATTCAGAAATTAGAATGGCCAAAAGAAGATTTATTTTTTAAAATTTGCAGTATTCAAAAATTGAAAGACCATGGCATAATAATGTTAAAGAAGTTGGAAATTATATTAACTGACCCAATTGAACAAATATTTGAAAACTGAAGAAAAGAAAAACTAATGACTATTTATCACAATGATCTACTCTTAGAAGGGCATTGTGGACAAAAAAAAGTTATACGCAAAGCTCAGAACAAAATACTTTTGGAAAAACATGTCGAAAGACATAGCCACTTTCGTAAAAACTTGTGAAAAATGTACCTAAACAAAGTAAAATCTAAAAATAAAGCAAAACTGGTTTAAACGCCAACGCCAAATCAGGCTTTTGAAATCGTTTTGGACACAATAGGTCCATTCACTGAATCTTGTTACGGGAATAAATATGCGTTAACTCTTATGTGTGATTTAACAAAGTATCTGATTACTATAGTGATTCCAGATAAAAGCGCAAATACTGTGGCTCGTGCAATATTTGAACATTTTATTTTGATATATGGATCGATGAATACTATTAAATCAGATCTGGGAACAGAATTCAAAAACCAAGATTAGAAGATCTATGTAAACTTTTAAAAACAAATATGAATTTTTCAACCGCGTTTCACCACGAAACACTAGGCACAGTAGAACGTAATCATAGAGTATTTAATGAGTACTTAAGGTCATTTACAAATGAAGTTATGTCCGATTGGGATACATATTTAAAATATTTAACATTTTTCCATAACAATACTACAAATACTGTCTTTGATAACAAATTCTCCCCATATGGACTAGTTTTTGGAAAGTCTCCATCGTTGCCTAAAGATTCTATAAAGAAAGTGATTGATCCTATATACAATGTTGAAAATTACAGTAAGGAAGTTAAATATAGGCTACAAAGGACTCATATTTTGAGTCCTTTGACAGTGAATATCAATGATAACGTGTTAATTCAGAAACAGCCTTATGATAAATTTAAAAGTATTTATGAAGGCCCATTTGTAGTAAAAAGATTGGATGGTTGTAATGTAACAGTATATAATAAAATAAATAAAAAAGAAAAAACTGTTCACAAAAACAGACTAAAAAAAGCATAAAATATTTAAAAATTAAAATTTTACATTTATTAAAGAGGGAGGAAGAGAAGCGTTTCTCAACTTCATTATATTAGAATCGATTATATTGAAATTTATAAAAAAAACCTTTTGTATTCTTTTTCATTAGTCTTTAAGCAATCTATTCCAATTTATTTACACATGTCAAAATAATATGTACTTAATAATCACACCCAAAAACTTAATAAAGGATGAATAGAGAAGAGTTAGGCAGTCTGATAGCGAGCATTGCAACAATAAGTCGTCTTTTACTACTAATTGAACCTTTATAATATATTGTTCCGTGTTTAGTTTTTAAAACATTTGAAATATGAGCTCGTAAATTGCAAATAAAAATAAAAATAAATTTGTGTTCAGTTTTAATTAAATTCTTTATTAATCACACAAATTTTGTGTGCCACTGTTCCCAACTTATTCTAACAACAACGATTGCATTATTTGTTATTCCTTTGTTTATGCCCTTTGCGATAAACAGTAAAAATTACTACACAATTGTTCTGTAGATCTTTGTAACGGAGATTGTCAAACCACGATTGCTTACTTCACGCGCAACGCGTCTTCATACAAGACTTACTGAACTTCTACTCCGACTTTGCATGCTTTAGCCGAAAGTCCATACCATGCGCTTAATGCGACCTTGCGTTACATGCGTATGCCAAAAAAGTAGAATCAGTGTAATTGTTTGCGACAAGTTACAGAGTAAAAAGCGTAGAATGCATAGTCGCATAGAACGCATAGAGTAGGTTTACCTTCTACTTTACATATTTCATAATAAAGTTTAGTACTAATTTAAGAGCAAAATACATTTTTCAACACATTTCTTTCATGAACAAAATTTGTATATTGGTTACCGAGGGCCATCTCTTTTAAATTAATTAATTTGGAGGATAAATTAACTGAAAACACTCGTCTTGTGTTCAGTCGAAGCTTTTCGTAGGCCTTAGCAGTACAAAATGATATATATGTAAATTCATAAACATGTATTAAATGCTATAAATTCTTTTGAAGTAACAATTTGATTTTCCATTTTCCTCAAAACTGTTTTTGTTTCCTAATTATGTTTCCACAACAGCTATTCAACACAAAAAAAATGTCGCATATAATGCAACCACATTAAACGCATGGTATGGACTTTCGACTTTTGCCTTGCCTTTTATATAGCGACGTAAACAATCTGATGAATGTTTTCGTAGGCGAAGGTTCGAGAATTCTATGAATGTAAACATGTTGTTTGCAAACATGTCGTTTAGTTAGTGTAGGTTCTTTACGTTTGTCCCAGCAGTGTTGTTGTTGCTTGTTGGTTTACTTGTTTATCTCTTTCTCGTTATACTGATGTTGTTTAATTTTTGTTTATTTGTTAATCAAACAAACAAGTCCGTTTTTTGTGTATGTAGCTTTTGTTTAACATTTTAATGTTAAACGATGTTACACCATTTCCATCTTCGTAACAATATTATTAATTTATTTTGTTAAAAGGTTTTTGTGTTCGAGATTCGAGAAAAATAAAAAAATATTTTTGAGTTCTATTGAACAAAACTTACAACCTACACTATGTCTTAAGCTGGGTGTATTATGACTGTCGCACCGTTGAGTGGCAATGTAACGCAAATGCTTTTTTTGGTACATAAACCTTTTTAATCTTTAAAATTTTTAAATGCATATTCTAATGCGTAAATAATTATAAGAGTACTTATTATTATTGCTATTCTAGGTAGAGGTATTATTTTGCAATTTAATAAAAAAAAAATTACTTTGAATAGAATAAAATTCAAATGTTCTTATATCTGAATTCCATAAATATTGACTCTGATTAAGCCAACAATGTAATATTCTACAATTTTACAAGAATAAATATTTGTAACACATTAAATTTACAAAGAAAATATAATTCCTTAAAATTAAAAGTACCCAATTGATACTAATCTATGAAATACTAAAAAACAGCCGAATTATATCAGCTATATATATGAAAGCATTTAAATATAAGCCTGTTAATGCTATTGTCAACATTTTTTTATTTAATTGATGTTAATCATGGTGAAATTAGTTATAAGGTGTGAGCAATTCTACAACAAACCAAAAACAACATGCAAATTTGTTTTTGTCTCTTGCTGGCTGAGAACGTCAAAATCACCTGATTGAAAATTTATCATGAAGGCAAATTTTTAAAAAATTACAAATAAACAAAATCAAACAAATTAATTTTTAAACTAAAAATCCATAAAATATTAATATAAATGTTGAAAATAAGAATAAAATTTTATACATGTATATAAATAGATTGTGTAATTAACTTGTAATGTTAAGGGTTGTGCTAGATTCCGCAAGTCACTGTCAAAAAAATAATGGTATTTTTTGTCTCTTCATTGGGAAAGCCAATAAAGCAAGAATTAAGAAAAAAGTTAAAGATTTTTTGTTTGTTTATTTATTTCTGTAAATTATTTTTTAAACAATAAAACAAATAATAATGAAGTAATACCAAAAGTGCATTATAATTACATACATAATTGGTCATTACAACATTGAATTGATTAAATTAATGAAAAAAACAAGTTCAAGAACGAGAAAAAGTGGAGTAAGAAAATAATAGAATTATGAAAAGTAACTAAATTAAGAAAAATGAAACAATTGATGCTTGTTGCAGTAGGTTCCTTCTGTTCACGGGCTTTTTTCTTAGAGAAATGTTGTTAAAAGAATATGTTTATGTAATTTATCTGTAAGAAATATAAATGGACATGTTCATTATTTGCCTTAAGTATATTTTAAATTATTAAAACTTTACTTACTTATTAGAGTGCCAAACGGTGATAATGATGATATTTTAAACATTTATTTTAATCATTTTTTATAGCCCTTTATTTTTTGTTTGGCTTTCTGAATTTTTAAACGTTTGTTTAAGTGGCGAACTCGAAAATGAATACGGCACTTAAAAAACAATTCTTTAATTTTGTCAGCAACATCAATAAATTTGCTTGCCTCAATTAATCCTTTGAAAATATTTTTTCGGTATGCGATTTCAAGGCCATTTTGTTTGTGGAAAACTTCTTCCAAGGCTTTTATTTTTTCCACTAATGCAGTGTCTGGCGTTGTTAGGTAACCCTTTGAAACTTGATCTACCCATGCAAACGTACTTTCATGAATTTGATATTCTCTAATGTTCAGCTTTCGAATTATATAACCTGATATATATTGTAAAGCATCCTCTTTGAGAATACTAATCTCATGAAAGAACGATTCATCTAGGTCGGTCAGAGTATCATTTTGTTGTTCTTCCTCACTTTCCTCCAATAATT
Organism: Sarcophaga bullata; assembly: GCA_005959815.1. Lineage (NCBI taxonomy): Eukaryota > Metazoa > Arthropoda > Insecta > Diptera > Sarcophagidae > Sarcophaga > Sarcophaga bullata. The sequence continues at coordinate 122,197 of QOCX01000552.1, forward strand.
GTGATATGGCCTCATCAGTCTCTATTTGTTGTGGTTTCTCAATGAATGCGGTTGAATTGAGCCACTCACTGGTATCACATTGAACGTTTTCATGTCCACTCAAAATTTCTGTATTTCTTGCTGAAATTAAAATTAAAAGTGTAAAACATATGCATATATTATATATTAGTGTTCTTACATATCTACATATATATTAACATAGTTTTAATTTAGTCCTACAAACCTAAGATATATTTTCTCATCCTGTATTTAAAATCTTTCGGAGACGGATGATCGTTCAAGCCGCCTTTGCTGCGAATGGCTCCAAAAAAATGCTCCAGCACATCTTGATTTAGGCGGCTTGTACAGATGTACTCCATTTTAAATCTTGCCTTTTTGGAATCACTCCAAGCTTTTTTTTTGTGGCAAAATAGGTTTTGACATCAATTCATTCATTTTTTGTAGAACCTTTTGTTGGTCGTTAAGATTTATGCCATATGGTTCCTTCATAATAGAAAATTTTATATATTATTACTTATTAATAAAAAATTGATTATAATTTTTACCTTGCCGGAGTAATTGTAAGTGCTTAGAGATGAATTAATTATGTCGAACCAGTCGTTCATTAATTGGATGAAATCTGCCGTGTCGAGAGCGTTGTATAAGGGCATGCCTAAACTATAACAGCGCCGAATAGCATTGGCTATTGTATTTGACATAAGTTGTGCAGCCAATTTAACTTTTTGCCTTCCTGAAAAATTTTAAGTTTAATTTATTAATATTAATTAGATTACTGTATAATTTTTCTTACCAACTCCCTTTATATACAAATGTTCGTTTGTCAGTTTAAAAATTATTGATATATCGCTATCTGACAGGTTTTTTAAGAGCTCATCCACTGTCCTTGAAGTTACTAATCCATTATTGAATAGTACTCCAGTATCAATAAAATGGTTTCTTATTAATTTTAGTAAATGTGGTGCATCGGCAAAAGTAAATATTTTGTCCTCAGGATTAGTGGGATTGGGAAACCGGGGTTTATCTGAGATAAAGTTTAGTTAGGATTAGTTGAGTTTAGTTGGGGTTACTTAAGTTAGGATTAGTTAAGTTTAGTTAGGATTAGTTAAATTAGGATTAGTTAAGTTTAGTTGGGTTTACTTAAGTTAGGATTAGTTAAGTTTAGTTAGGATTAGCTATTAACGAATTTTTTTAATTATCAAAATTTAAAGTGCAAAACAGAATTCCTTTAAAACCGTTATGTGGCACTCACGGGTGCCATAAAGTATCGTCCTCAGGCAAAAGCAATGTATAAAAATCAATAATTTTTAAATAAAAACAAGTGTTAAATATATAAGAAATTACCTGAAGTAACTGCTAGCTCTTTCCATAACTTTCGGTTGGTAGATCCCATGTCGCATACTATTACGACTACTGGGTACCCAACCTTTCCGAGCTCAATTACTATTTGATCTAAAATATTTTTATTTATTTTGCAATCAAAGTCGAAAAAACAGGCTGTTTGCAAGATTTCCTAAGTCTTCGAGCCATAACGACTTGGACATAACTTGCCGGTTTTCTTACAATGTTATTAATGTTGTCGTACTCAAAAGTTTCTTGTACCTTCAACTCATCGAAGGAGAGTACACAAACTTTGTTCTCACTTTTAAAATCGGCGATGTGTCGCATAAATTCAATAGCTGGTAATATTATACCAGTGTCAATATTCATCTTGCGACACCATCGCCGCAAAGTGGAAGCGTGTGGCAGCGGGTAGCCCTTCTTGTAGAGATGATGGTATGCTCGAGGACCTGCTGCATGTAAACATATGGCATCAGATATGTCTGGCCATTTCCAATTTTGGTCCGTCCCAAATGTAAGTTTCCGTATTTGACCTTCGGTAAAAATTGAGCGCACAGAATTGATAGCTGTAGTTGTTTGGTGGAGTTTTATTTTTAATTCTTTTATTTGATTCTCCAAACTATTAATTTTGTTTAAATATATTTTGTTGTCCACTCTACATTCAAATATTAGTGGACTATAATAGTAAATAAAAACAACAACGTATTAGGTACAAAATTTTTGAAGAAATTAAAATATGTAAAATCAGAAGTGTAAAATATGTATAATATATATAATTACTAAATAGGATATAAAATAAGCCTAAACTTACTCTGTTTGTGTTTCCTTTTTCACATAATGTTTTTCAGTTGAAATATTTTCAACACTCTTTATGTAGCTCTGTTCACAATTATTTTTGCCCGTGCAAATATTCGGGGGTTGATTTTGTGAGTAATCATCTTCTGGCTTCCTAATTTGTATACCAAGTTGGTTTTGCATAAAAATTTAAACAAAAAAAATTAATTACTTATATGGGGAGAGCACTCGGCATTAATAGCAGTCTTTGACCAGATTTAATTAAATAATTAGATTTAAAATGGTCCATACAGACTAATGCATTTGCTGTAAAATTCATTTTACAAATTTCGCTCCACTGAAGCCTTCGCTCATCCTGTGAAACTTTAAAAAAGCTACCACTTCCACTTTTTTGTTTCTTATTACATATCACACAAAATTTCATTTTCAAAAAATTTTTAATATTATTATATAATCACAATCACTCGCAATTAAAATAAACAAATTACTTTAAAAAAATTTTAAATTTTAAATTTAATTTTAATTTAAATTTAAATTAAAAAAAATTTATAAAAAATTAAATTAATTTATGAACTTGAGCTTTGATTTCTTCCTGTTGTGACCGTGGCAATCTATATTTCGAGTGTAAAACTGCGGTATTGTCTAAAGTTTGTAGTTTTTATTTATAGAACTTATTTGTTGTTAAACAATCTCCTTTTAAATGAAAAATATCCTGTTACTCCCTGCATACTTTTCTGCTGTGCTGGTGACAATATCTATATTTTTTAGTAGTTTTCTTAATTTCTCCCATATGGTTTGTTGTTTATTATTTGTGTTTTCCTTTCTTTTATACAAAATGTTGTAAATAGATAAGGGTTTGACTTGTAAATCTAATTGTAATATATTGGAATTATAGTATTACTAACGAAAACACTGTCACTGATTTGTTTTGCGCATACAATACTGTCTTCTTCTAGCTGTAAATTTATTGCTTATATCATTTCTGTTCTAGGTGGTATAATTAATGGTTGATTTTTTGATTTTGGTGACAACAGATATTCAGTTTCGTTTATTATAATAGCTAGTTTCATAATCTATTTTTGCTAGGTTTTTGTAAAGAAATTCCTTCCAAGAATACCATCTGTTGCTATCGGAAATCCTGTGTTCACGATTTGATATTCATGGTTTATTATTTGACCCTGAAGTAATAGTTGGAATATTGAAGTACCCATTGTTTGTATTGCATTGTTTTTCTATTCCCGTAATTTTGCAAACTTTGTGTTCTTTTATTTCTTTATTCCTTATAAAATTGCTTGCTTGCTTTTCAAAATCTTACGAAAAATCCTTCATCAGTTTTGAATGTGACAAAATACGGTGCGTCCGTATGTGAACTATAAGTTTTTAAGGTATATCCTTTCCAAATTTTTAATTTCCCTATATCTTCGTTGAAGATTATTCTTCCCCTGTTCTAGAGTGAGATATACATTTCTTTGATTTTTGTTTTGATAATTACTATTTCTGAAATAGCTACCTCTCTGATTGTTATTACTATAACCATTGCTATCACAAAATACAATTGCTATTGTAGTTATTACTCCATAAGTGAGAATTATTAGCATTTTTGTAATTGTAACCCTGGTTTCTGTTTTTTTTATTTTTATTTATTTATTTCAAGTCTATGGAAATCCTTACAGACTATTACAATTATATCCTTACAATTATTTCAACAACAAAAAACATTTTCAAGAAAGGAAAAACAAACAATGAAGATTATTAATTAAGTGAGTTTAAGTGTACAATTATATCTTTTTTAATGGCTTCAAAACTTTTGTTAAAATCAATATGTAGGTAGAGATTATTAAAATCATTACAGATTCTAAGAAAAGGATCGAAGTTCGCATAGTTAGTTGCGTAATATTTTATATTTATGAAATTAAAATATCTTGTTGGACGAACAGGTACTCTTATGTAAAGTTTTTCCAGAAGAAATTGAGAGTTGATAACACCATTAATCAGCTTCAGGAGAAAGACAGCATTTAGCATTATACGACGGCTTTTGAAAGATGGCAATTTAATGAGTGCTAGGCGTTTTTCATAAGTAGGTAACCTTACATTAGGATCCCATTGTAAACCACGAAGACAAAATAATAAGAACTGTCTTTGAACTGATTCGATTTTATCAGAATGTACAGCATATTGAGGATCCTATATTACAGATCCATATTAAAGAATTGGCCGAAGCAGTGTGGTAAATAATTGTTTAGTCACATAAGTCACTGTAAACCTTTACCGCATCGTTTGATAAACCCCAGGATACATGTAGTCTTTACTAAGCAGTTGTTGTAATAATGAATTTCAGAAGTCCAATTTACAATCGAAAATTATTCCATTAAAACGTTAAAGTATTAACTTGTCAAGAACAGCACCGATTCTTTTATAAATCCATTGTTGGAGATGATCTAGTGAAGCCAACATATATTACATTTCCTAGACATTCAGGCTCCATTAAATTAGTACTACAACCAAGATTGTTAGATTCTACAATCATCTTGTATAAGTGACTTGCTCTCCAATGTTGTTAAATGATCAAAACTATTTTGACATCGTCTGCCATACATTAATGTGTTTGAGTTTTGTAACAGAAGGGAGACTACATTTATAAAAAGAGTAAATAGGAGCGGCCAAGATGACTACCCTGTGGTTTTTACGCCTGACAGTTACATCAATAATTCGATTGTGTGTTCCTGAATTAACGCACTGCTTTCTGTTTACTAAATACGACTTAATCCAGTTTAGTAATGACGAACTAAAACCAAGTTGATAAAGCTCATGAACGACTAAGTTATGGTTTACTTTATCAAATGCTTTGCTGAAATCAATATAAAGAACATCAGTTTGTTTGCCCGCAATAAGTCCTTCATTTACCAAAGTTGTAAATTCAAGAAGATTTGTGATTGTTGATCGAGACTTACAGAAACCATGCTGAGATGCAGATAAGATGGGCGATGCTTGAAATGACAGTGTATCACATAAAAGTTTTTCAAATAATTTCGGTATTGTGTTAAGTTTAGCAATTCCTCTATAATTTGAAATATCAGCTTTAGATCCCGATTTAAATGATTGTTTCCAAAAGGAGGGAAAATGGCCAAATTTAAGCGATTTGTTGAATAAATAGGTTAATGAAATACTCAGTAATTGAGAATGGTGTTTTAAAATACTGCTAGGAACCCCATCAGGACCGGCTACATGCGAAGATTTTAATTGTTGTATATAATTGCAAACAGTACGTTGGTTAATAAAAGATACATCAAAGTTTTTTACTTCAGGAATATAATTTTGATTATTGGCGTTAAATGTAGATGATGAATATGTAGAAGCAAAAAATTCCGCAAACAAGTTACTTATAACCTTATTATCTGAGGATTCATGACTACCAAGCTTCATAACAGAAGGAAAATCTGCTGCTCGACGTTTCGAATTAACAAATTTGTAGAATGATTTAGGATCACTCTTGAAATTGAGTTTTACTTTATTTAAGTAGATGTAATAAGCCCTTTGGTTGGCGATGGCGTATTCAGATCTTACTAAGCAGTATTTGGAATAATTTATTATTGATCTATCATTTTTAAAGTTTTTATACAACTTATTTTTCTTGTTTTTTAATCTTGAAATGTATTTTGTATTCCAAGGTGGACCGTGATTAGAACCT